>APFE031139768.1:87444-113781 GCA_000404065.3 Pinus taeda
GGCTCTCCACGAGATAATCCTCGAAATGATAAAGTACTTCACCCTTCCTATATGATATAAAACCCTTATCTTTTACAGGCTTCGTACTTTAGGGGGCAATCTGTTACACTGAAATTTGTCACCATGACTATCTGCAGTTAATATGGCTCCATCAATAGTCATATTATCCTCTTGTCAAGCCTCATACCTCTGCTCTTCATGTCAAACTTCAAAAAGAGAGAAAGTCACTTAAAAACATGTTTATCTCTGGGTACGTAGGTTCTCTCTACCTTGCCTGCGTGTACGCATCCCAAGTTCATTGTACCTGCGTACTTGTACGCTCTGTAAGCCAAGGGATGGGTGCGTACTCCTGTAAAGGTCAAAAGGCGCGAGTTTCATCTTAAAAAAGTTACTTGTGGTCACTTATAGAGCTTTCTAGAAGAGTGTTTGACGTGTATTGAGCGCCTCCAGATGGTTCATGCATCCCTATGATAGAGGAACTTATCCCATCAAGAGAGGAGCTACCCCATCCAAAGAGGGAGTATCCATTGATGTTGAACCTGAATAACTTCCTCTAGAACACTATAAATACAGGCTTGGGCCAGAGGAGGGGAGGTTGAAAGCTGAACATTCCAAAGGGTAGATGCTGCTGGAATTAGGACTTCCTTGTAGACTTGTGAGGAGAGATCACCATCCTTCCTTGTTGCATATGGAAGTGGGTGAGCTTATCAAAGTAAAAGAAAACTCTTGCTGGACCCTGGGAGGAACTTGCACAACACCAAGGCTCAGGTTGTAATGGTTTCTTTTTTGTTTCCTTAATACAAATAAGTCCATTCTTCTCAATGATTTGTTGTTAATGAATTGTTTCATATACTCCTTGGTCTATATGTGGAATATGCTTTGTTTTATGGAATATTCAGGTGTTATGTAATCGTTTGATTGTTAGTGTATGCAGGTTTCAAAGTGAAGGAGGAGCTCATCTGGATCGACGAGGCTGGATTGCTGCAACAAGCGTTGGACTTGAGGTAGGATCGAAAAACACTTGTTTTCTCATAGAATAATGTATGTTTAGAGAAGGATTGCTCTTAATTGTCTTGTTTGTCACTAGAGAGTCTTAGACTCCTAGGGAGGTTAGTTTTGTCAGCAAAAATAACTCTTTCCGCATGACAAGATGTTTGGAAAAAACCGAAGTAGAAAAGGTCTTACAGGAACTACATGATGGACTGGCAGGTGGACATTATATGGGAGATACAACGGCTCACAAAATTCTGCAGTTGGATATTACCTGCCAACTTTATTCAAAGATACCCAGAGGTATGTAAGAATATGAAAAAAAATTCACACCGCTTCAAGAAGACACAAGAAACCTTCCATGTCCTTGCAACCAGTCAACATCGAACAGCCTTTTGAGAAATGGGGTGTAGGGCGATTTAATGGTATTTCAAACCCCTTGTCATTTTAATTTGTCAACTCGGGGGTTTCGTAAATTTAGAAGCAAACCAAAATATATGGTACCTTAGATGAAATTGTTGTAGAAAGTTTGTTTAGGGTGGAAAGAGAGAAAGGAAATACATATTACAAATATAACTCAAGAAAACTGGAAAAGAAATCTCATGCAAGAAAACTAAATTAAATTCTAAAGTTGGAATGAATGAATTAACGCCATGGACTTTCTAAACTATTCAAAAGCAAACTAATCTATGAACAACTATAAAAAGCAAACTATGATAATCTAGAAAGCAGTAAATTAATCCAGAAAGTTGTAAATAGCAATTAGTGATTTAGTTGTCAAGCAAGAAAACTAATATAGCTATTAAGCAAGCAGTTTAATGACAATCAAGTCAAATGTAAGAAGGTAAATCAAACAGGCAGAAATAAAATCACACTTGCATGAAATAAAATAACATAAATCAAACTGTGTTACAGTTGCATGCAGATTATGGTTGATGGGGATCCTTCCATTCCTTAATGAGCACACAAGAACAACAATCACATCTTAAGAATCAAACAACACTCATAACTCATGATTTGGAGAAAATGATATTATTCATGCTGAATGAACAATCATAAATCTAATGCTAATGAATAAATGACAACTATTAGCTTCCTTTGAAGGATTCTCCTCCTATTTATACATGAATTATGGATATCTATTCAATAAATGTAGATCCCTTAAATATCTACTAGATCCATACTTGTCTCAACTTATCCCTAAATGCTAGATACAAATCCTATGACACATCAATATCTTCAAGATCCTTCTCCTTGGAATATGGTCCACCTCTTGAGTTGAAATTCGAATTTGATCTTGAGAGGCCAAGTAAGACCCTTCCAGAACCTCCAAATAAACCTACACATGTCACAAAACTCATAACATATGTATATGTATATGTATATGTATATGTATATGTATGTATGTATGTATGTATGTATGTATATGTATGTATGTATGTATGTATGTATATGAAACCATGTTAATTTCCTAGTTTTTAATCATGGATTCACTTTAAATACATAAAATAAATAACTTTGGAAAACAAGGATCCTAACCCATATAACCATAAACATGGTTACTTGATGTAGGGTTTTTAGATTAGATAGTTATGAAATGAGGGCTAAATGGTTTATGAAAGGATGGAAATATGGATGAATATGGCAGACAATTTTGAGACTCAACATACCCCCCAACTGAAGTTTTTGCATGTCCTCATGCAACTATTGCATTGATTTATTTATCCAAAAGTTGATTTTTTTTTTTTACTTTGCTTCTTTATGAACTTTTGTTTGTATGGATTCTTTGCAAACTTTGCATCATTTTATTTTGCAAAGTGTAATACATTTGATTGCAACATGTATTTTTGATGGTTGGTTCTTGTGTGACAACTGAAATTTTGAGCATTGGTTCTTGTGTAACAATGATTTTTACTTTTTTGTTGCATCAAAGTTCATGAAAATATTGAGAATTTTCTTTTCAAGTCCTATAATAACTATCAATGAATTGATAGTTTGCAAAGCATATAATCTTTTGGAATCATACTGCAACAATAGTTGATTGGAAAGAATACGTGAGTTGGAATGTAATGAAAATGTGTGATGGTGTATGAAATGTGAATATGAATTGATGTCCCTTCCCCCCAACTAAAGGTGTTTTTCAGTTTATGACAATATGAAAAAGGGAGTGTAAATGAGGAATTTTCCAAAATTACAATTTTAGCATTTTAAGGAATTGCATGGCTAAAAATTAGAAAACCACATACCTTCACTTACCCTCAATGTACATGAGTTGTGGATGTTGAAGAGTGTGGTTGTTGATGTTGTCGGATCATGGAGTATGTAAACAAAGGAATTTGGATCTATTTTTGTGTTCTCTTTGTTGATGAAAAGGTTTGAATCTTTATTGTTGTTATGAAAAATTGATCTTCTGCAAACTACTGAAATGATGTAGCCTTCAATTGATACAAAACTGATGGTACAATTCTAGTCATGCAAATAAATTTGTTGATGTCGAGCATGAAGAGAAGTCATTGGATTACCGACCATTGATGAATGGCATTAACCAATGTGAGGCAAACTCACCATTAATGTTAATGAGTGCCAAGGTACCTAAGTACATCTTGCGAATGGTGAATAGATGAGCTGATGTCGAGCCACTTGCAAGATCCAACGACCAAGGGACATTGGTGTATTCCCATGATTGTTGGCGAGAGAGCCTCTCATTAAGGCATACAAGTCTCAAGGCACTACTAAGGAATCTAGTCTTGAACCTAGATAATGTGTTGATGTCGATAGGCCAAGACTTGTTAGAAGGGAGGCCTTAAGGAATCCTCCATCATCTAACACAAGCATGAAACAATGATTTTGAAAGTCTATGAATGAAAAAGTTTTGCAGTGGATCACGGTTTATTTAAAAAATGGGAAGCAAATGTAATGAATCAGCTTTATAGAGGAGCTGAATGTTTTATTGCTGGGTTACAGGTTAGTGAAAGAGAGGCAGGAAAATGACTGTGAAGGAAAATGAATGGTGGATCAAGGTTTTATTTGAAAACATGAAAAGGGAAATGGAATGAAAATTTTATTGACTGGAGAAGTGGGAATGCAGTAAGGTTTTATTTACTCAAAAAGGAGGAATGCAATGGTGAGACTGACATCTGAAAGGTTTCAAGTGATGAATCTGATCTGACATCATGTGCTCATGCATTGATGTTTCATCTTTGTTGTTTCTCTGAAAATGTTATTTTGAAAGAAATGTGGTCCTTAAGAGCCACTATTTGTTTGTGTCCATATGTTTATCTTCCCGAAACCTACAAAAACTTAGTATTTTTTCTGAAATGAAATGTAAGATTATCAAAAGAGAGAGGTGATTAATCTCTTTATTTATGACATTTACACAAAAAACTGAGAATTGGTACTAATAAAACAAATTCACGAAAGAAAATCAAATGAATTTTTACCTATTTTGAAACTAGTGCCTCAGATTACCTGTTGTGTCTTTTCAGAAATTTATTCATTCTTTATTGTTTCAAACTCTCATGATATCTTTCTCAATGTGTAGATCTCGTCAATATCTTTCCAACGATGCTTGAATCGTCGAAATCTGATGTCATATGAGAAAGTTAAACTAATTTGAAATTTGGGTGAAAGAGTGAAGATTGTCATGAGGTTTCTCAACTATAGGATTGCGCCCTTCTCGCATCTAAAAATCTTTTCAATCTTCTTCGACTGAGTCATGACATAAAATTTTCCAGTTTATGATGTCGTTGGCTTCTATACCTGCAAGACTCAAAGAAACATGATCATATAAAAATACTTTATGAAACGAAAACGCATGTCTACAGGATTCAATCTTCCATCTACAAGATTCTCTTCAAGGCCTTTTGCAAAACAATAATCCTATAGATGAAGCACCCTTATCATTCTTCTCCTTGATCCATTTTTAGTGTTGAAAAATGAGATGGAAGATGGAGTGTGACTGTGTAATAGTGATGTGGCAGTGGGTGACATGGCAAATGGATGATGTGACATGTTCACTGTTTGACTGATGATGTGGCGATGAATGTGCAATATTGGCTAATGTTGTGCTGCCATGTGGTGGCAAAATTGTTGTTTAATTAATGTTGTGTAAAAATTGTAGAATAACTAACAAATTCCGATCCCCACAAGATTTGAACTCATAACCTCCATTATACAATTTGAATGACTTGCCAATAGATCACAAGTCACATATATGAATCTTAATGGAATTTTGGAAATTTTAATTATTCTAAAATTGAAAATTGAAACAACTTGACAAGTGGCCAGTCTAAATCCAAGATTTCTAGGAAAATGGGATTCCAAAATATTTGCCACATTATTTTGCATATCTTTTGAACTCATCATTTTTGCTCAGAAAGTGGATTTTTTTAACCAATTTTTATGCCATAGTCTAACTAGCCGGAGGAATTGCCTAGAAAGTTATGGAAATTCTGGTAATATTTAGAGAAAATCGGCAAGGATTTTTGTAAATCCAAGTTATAGTTGTTAAACTTCAAAATTTTAGGTGTCTTATATGTTTTTTATGGTGCTGAATCCATTTCCACCATCAAAAACACGATTCACTACCTCTACAAAAAAATTTGAAATTTTTTGCCCGGATTTCGACCACTTTTGGTCGTCCAAGCAATTCCTTCGCCTCGGTAGACGACTCCAATTTTTATCCTATAAAAGCTTGGAAATGTTTATGATTATATGTATATATAATATATTATATATGCAGGTATATAAGCATGGAGAGAAAAATTATCTCTAAAATTTCTGCAGAATAATTTTTTCTTTTAATTAATATTTTTGTTATTTAATTATTAAAACTTTTATTTTTATCAATTAAAAAAAAAAAATATAATATATATATATATATATATATATATCGACTGATTTATTTTTTCTCTGAAGCTTGGAAACACTACTGGGTGGCTGGCCATGGCTCTGTGGCTGGGCCGTTGGCCATGGCTTTGTGGCTCAACCGTTGGACGGCCTTGGCTGCTAGGTGCATTTAATTGAAAACTGTTTTTTTCACGCAACCTAGCAAACAAGGCTCCATAGAACCCTGCAAATCTATCAAATGGTTACAAATTTTGAGGAAAGCACTACTATTAAACATAATTCACCACGTTATGAGAAAAACCCATGTTTTAGATTTTTGAGATTTGTTTTCATTTGGTCACAAAATGCGTTTTAAAAATGATGTTTTTAACCTTCGCATTCATTTTTTTTCAAAATCAAGAGAATCCTCAACTATCTTTCATTTTTTCCAAAATCACACATAACATTTGCATCAATTCATTTCATTGGCTTACATGAATTTTGTTACTTTTTTATTTGTTTAGATTTGCTTTATTCTTATTTTCATTTTTGTGTTTTATTTATTTTATATTATTTTTGTTTTTTTAATGTTGTTTTAGTTTTATGTTTTAAATTTTTTTTTTCAATTTGTTTAAATAAGCAAATCTTTTTCTTCTTTTTTCCATGTTTCAAATCACTTAAATATATATATGTATATATATATATAAAGAAAAAAAAATTATGTTCCATTTAAAATTTAATGAAACATTTAACAAAATGTTATTTTCCATTTTTAAGTTTTATATATATATATATATATATATATATATTTGAATTTTAAAAGAAAAAAATAATGAAAGAGAAGACATTTTTTTTAAACAAAATATATACTAACATGAAGAAAAAAATTATGATCCTCCAGGTCATACAAAGTGTAGGAGGAGAGCATACTCAAGTTTTTATTAGTTGATTCATCTCTTTTAAAAATTTGGATACAAAACATAAAATGAAAAGAATCGATCTCTTACCTGAAACTATCATTCTTCCACCTTCGCTTGTGCTCCAGGTTCACAATCGTTTGTTTTATTGCAAATTTTCAACCAATGGTTAATAAATTGGTGGCTCTTACTGCACCACAAAATTGTTAATTTATCCTAAAAATCACAAAAACTTGTTTTTATTTGTTAGTCCTATTCTATTGAAAAAGAAATAAAACAATCTCTTAAGTATAAGAGAATTTTCAATGCATTCATTTGCGTACAGTAAACTCATATTCATGTTTAAAATATACTCTTTGATATGTACCAGTGTATGAGAGGCCAACTGCCTTGATTTGAATAATGTCAAAAGATACTGAAAAATGGAATCCTGAGATCTGATAACTGCCTTAAACCAAGATTCAATGTAATCTTGTCTTCCTTGGTTTTTTGATATCATGCCACGCAAGTCTTAAGAGATGTGATCTTCATTCATAGAATCGGGTGATAGACCTGCATGACACTCAGGTTTCAACAATTTCTCTTCTTTAACATGCATCCATGAATCTTGGAAGTTACCTGAATATTTTTCCTCTTCCGTTTGTTGTTTTTCAATGGAAATTGGTGCTTTATTTTGCAGTACCTCAACATTATGAGTAGATTGAGATGTTTTATTATCGGGAATTCCAAATGGTTGTGCAAGTAGTGGAGTGGAAATGGATTTTTGGGGTACTTTTGTGGATGGTAATTGTTGAATTGAGGTCAATTGAGCGTGAAATGGATGTTGTGGTGGAGATGAATAGTATGAATAGCATTGAGCTTGGCATTGAGGATAGTGAGGAAAATATTGAGGATACGGTGGATTTCTTTTGTAAGCCCTTGCCAACCTTGTTTCCAAAATTGGTTTTGAGGTTGGGCTTGAGATGGCCAAGGTTGCCAAGGAAATGGTGTTTTCCAATTACTTTGAGATTGTTGTGCATATCCTTGAAATTGAGAAGTAAGATCTTGCATCATACCAAGTTGATGAGGTTGCCATGATCTTTTTGAAGCCCCATAACAAGATTGTTCCAAAGTTTGATTTGCTCCTTGGTAAACTGCCTTTAACCCTAGTAATGATGGACAATCATTAGTAGTATGTGATCCTACACAAATTTCATACGTTTTAATGTTATCAAGTGGACATTCATGCAAAGCATGTTTCTTTTTACATTTAGGGCAAAACATAGATGAAGCAACATTCTCAACTATTTGCTTGTTTTCCATTCTTAGCGTATCAATTTGTTCTTTTAAATTACCAAAAAAGTCTAGCAAATTGTTAAGTTCAATTTGACTTACCTACTCTTTCCATAACAGGGTCCTGAGGGGATCTTGCATACTTTACTTTTCCTTTTGATATGTTCTTACACAATTCACGAATCTCTTGAAATGACAATTGTGAAACATCTCCTTTTCCCACCAGGTTAAGAAGATCAATCCATTCATCCTGTATAGCATTTAGTAGGAGAGTTTTTAATATGTTTGATCCTAAATTATGCATTTTAGCTCTTTTGACATAATATGTAGATCTCTCCACTAAATCTTCTAAGCTTTCATCCTCTTTTTGGTTCATCTTAAAGACTTGATTTTTAAGGTCATGGTTTATATAATAATCTTTGTATTTTTCCAAAAATACTCTTTTCATATCATCCTGTGTCCTTGTAGAATTTGTTCCTAAAGTCATGAACCATTTAAGAGCTCTATCCTTCAATGTTGCCAGAAACAAATTAAACTTTTGAATGTGTAATAAGTAGCCATAAGATCTACAAATTATTTCAAATTCAAATAGAAAAAATTTTGGGTCTTCTGATCTCATACCATTGAAGATAGGAAGTACATATGGAGAGATGTTCTTCATATGAGCATTGATATCAGTTTCTTGAATGGGAAATCCAAAAAGATCTTCCTCATTTTCACCATCTCCATCCATTTCTTCTACCTGCAAGCTAGGAATTCATGATGTGGAGGGTTTTTTTATGTCTTTTTTTTTTAGTGAATGGGGGTTTTGTTTTATGAATGTTTTATCTTTTCTAATTTCTGTTTAAATGCAAATAACCTAATGAAAATGCTTTCTAAACAATCTTCCTAAATGGTTACATCTAAGTATGTTTTCCCGGCAACGACGCCAAAAATGTAGGGCGATTTAATGGTATGCTAAATCCCTTGTCATTTTAATTTGTCAACCTAGGGGGGTTTCGTAAACTTAGAAGCAAACCAAAATATATGGGACCTTAGATGAAACTGTTGTAGAAAGTTTGTTTAGAATGGAAAGAGAGAAAGGAAATACATATTACAAATATAACTAAAGAAAACTACAAAAGAAATCTCATGCAATAAAACTAAATTAAATTCTAAAGTTGGAATGAACGAATTAACACCATGGCATTTCTAAACTATTCAAAAGAAAACTAATATATGAACAACTATAAGAAGCAAACTATGATAATCTAGAAAGCAGTAAACAGCAATTAGTGATTTAGTTGTCAAGCAAGCAAACTAAGATAGCTAGTAAGCAAGCAGTTTAATGACAATCAAATCAAATGTAAGAAAGTAAACCAAACTTGAAGAAAGAAAATCACACTTATAGAAAGTAAAGCACCCTTGCATGAAAGAAAATAACATAAATCAAACTATGTTACAGTTGTATGCAGATTGTGGTTGATGGGGATCTTTCCATTCCTCAATGAGCACACAAGAACAACGATCACATCTTAAGAATCAAACAACACTCATAACTCATGATTTGGAGAAAATGATATTATTCATGTTGAATGAACAATCATAAATCTAATGCTAATGAATAAATGACAACTATTAGCTTCATTTGAAGGATGCTCCTCCTATTTATACATGAATTAGGGATATCTACTCAATAAATGTAGATCCCTTAAATATCTATTAGCTCCATACTTGTCTCAACTTATCCCTAAATGTTAGATACAAATCCTAGGACACATCAATATCTTCAAGATCGTTCTCCTTGGAAGATGGTCCACCTATTGAGTTGAAATTAGAAATTGATCTTGGGAGGCCAAGTAAAACCCTTCTAGAACCTACAAATAAGCCTACACATGTCACAAAACTCAACACACACACACACACACACTTATATATATAAATGAAACCATGTTAATTTCATAGTTTTTAATCATGAATTCACTTTAAATACATAATATAAATAACTTTGGAGAGCAAGGATCCTAAACCATATAATCATGAAGATGGTTACTTGATGTCGGGTTTTTAGGCTAGATAGTTATGAAATGAGGGCTAAATGGTTTATGAAAGAATGGAAATATGGATGAATATGGAAGATAATTTTGAGACTCAACATGGGGATTAGACATAATAGGTGAGATCGTTCCTCATTCTTCCAAACAACATACGTATTATTACCAGATTTGGTATCCCACATGCTCTTATTTTTTACAATTCTTTGTATTTTTCTGGAAATGCATTGACTAGATTTGCTTTAAACAAAGGATTTAAACTTAAGTATTGTGCATATTATTACCCTCGGGGAAATGGATTAGCAGAATCCACTAATAGAAATATTATAAGGATCATCAAACGAACTATCGACCAAAATCAAAAGAACTGGCACAAAGCTTTAATATTTTCTTTATGGGCTGATAGAATAATCGAGAAAACCTCAATAGGTACTTCTCCTTTTCATTTGGTATAGGGGAAAGAAGTTATCCTACCTCCAAATATAGCTCTCCCCTCCTCAGCCCTAATTCAATTCATTGAAGAACAACCTTCTTCTGCTTTACAATTACAAATGCCTCAAATCCTAAAGCTAGAAGAAGAAAGAAATAAAGCTAAACTAGTCCATGCTCACCATCAACAATTGGTCAAAGTTTCATTAAGTTTCATCTAATGTCAATTCAGTCAAAGGAAAAAAAAAAAAAAATGAAATCGGAGACTTAGTTTTGAAATGGGATAAAGTGCATGAGGACAAAGGAAAACATACAAAATTTCAAAACTTTGGCTTGGTCCCTTTCAGATTTTTGAGACGATAAGTCCAACGTCTTTCATCTTACAAGATTTACAAGGGAAAAAGGAGATTCTTCCTGTTAATGGACTTATGCTCAACAAATATTTTTCTTGAAAGAACATGAGTTCTTTTGTACAATATGTCAATATTCTTTTTATATATAATTTCCTTTTGTTACTAAAAGTACTACACTTTTGAAAAACGCATTGGAAGTCTCTCTTTATTTTTGAAATGTTAAACTTATTATACCTTCCCAAGCAGTGTATAATGTATTCAGTTTTGCATTGACTACCTATTAATTGTATTTGATAAAAAAAATTGCAAATCCTCCATAGTTTAACATTAACAATTGGATTTTATTTATTTTTCATAATATTTATATTTATTTATTTAAAATTTGATTGATTTCAATTTTTATACTTCTTATTTTGTCATCATTACTTGACTTAGATATATAATTAATAAACAATACTAGTTTCACATCAATATTAAAAATCAATATAAAAAATCTATTTTTATATTTATTTATATTGATTATATTCTCATGTCACATCCAATATTAAAAATCAATATAAAAAATCTATTTTTATATTTTATTTATATTGATCATATTCTCATGTACTGTATTGAACTAAATAATTTAATATATGGGTGATGTTGGATAAGTGTGCTGGCAGTTTCTTTCCGCATTTTCATCGTTGCATTAAATGCGCTGACAAATATCCTTGGGGACCAATAAATTCCATGCTATCGGGTTATTAATGAACGTTGGGTGTATGTGCCCACTGTTCGATTTTGTTAAGGCCGAAATCGAACAGTGGGCATATACATCCGTCGTTCATTAATGGCCCTATAACATGGGAAATATGGCTTGTCAATATCCTGATGTGTGGTTTGACGGTAAGTCATATGGGCGAAGCCCGGGGAGACCGAAGTTCAAACCTCATTGAGTACGATGACCTGCTGTGGTGGCAGCTAGAGGGGTGGATTCCCCTTTATCTCTAGATTTTTCCAAATATAATTCGAAAATGGTTACTACAGCGAAATTTCAATTTTTTTCAAAGATGCGATATAAATAGAAAAAACCCTCATCACTCACGAGTTTTCTATTAATATTATCCTTGTCATTCCGCAATAAATTAATAGAATTTGGCGAGAACATTTACAATCCTAATGGAAGAGATTATGGATATATATTTCAGAAAACATATTTGAACGTGATTGTTATATAAATTTATTTTATAGGATGTGATGTGAGGGAACAATTTTATATAAAATATATGATTTTTATTTTATTATGAAAAATTTTCTATGACTATATTATTTTTTAGCCGGAAGCTAATCTTTTATCATTAATAATGGATTGAAAATACATATTTGTGAGAAAAAAGAATTAACAATAAAAGTGTAATAAATATTTTATGAAAAGTATGGGAATATAAATAATATGGACATAAATTTATTATAATAAATACACATTTTATTTTTTTTTTTTTTTTTTTTTATTTTTTGAAGTTTTGGTTTTGTTTTTTATGTGTGTTTATATAAACTTTCATTTAGCTAAAATTTCATAATTTTTTACTTTAATTTAGTTATATTTAAACTAGGCGGCAAGTATTCACTACTATGTAGTAGTTTGTTTGAGGAACAATTTAGAAAGAAAAACTTTTAATTGGAATCTAAGTATTGAATCTATTTTAAAGCTTTGAAATAAGATGATCATTTAATTTTGAAATCTTTTGGTTTGAAACTCTTTAAAAAATCTATTTGTTGTGAATTGGTTTTGAAAAGTTATCTTTATAAAAGAAGAAATTACTATAAAGTCTTTAGCATCTTTTACTTAAAGAGGTTATCCAAGACTCGTAAAGAGTAAATGAAACCTCCCCATCCATTTATCTTAAAAAAAAATCGATTGTAATTCAAAAATATAAAAAAACTTAAAAGTTAAGAGGTCTCATCATGAGCCTACTTACCATGATCATAGGAAACTAATAAAATTGGCATTGTCACTATTGGCAACCAAACCAAGATAGTGGCTTTTAGTCACCAGACTTTGAGACAAGAGATCTCATCACAAGTCGGCTTGTTCAATTTTATTACAACTTGTAAATGGCATTATCATTTTCTGGCTACCAAACCAAAATAATGACTTTAAAGTAAAATATAAATAATATAAAAAAAAATAAAAAATAAAAAATAAAATAAAAAATTATTACCTCTAAATAATGTTATTATAATATGGATGAGATACTGGTTCATTTTGGTTAAATGGTAACCCTTTCGAGGCTATGAACACCTACTGACACAGTGGCTCTACCAATGACTAATAAGTTTATTCAAAACACTAAGCTTCTAATAGTTCTTACTTTGTCTTTTCAACTTATTAGCGACTGATTTACACAAAAAAAGATTTTCTTCTATCACAAACCTTGAGAAACTTTACAATAAAACGAATTATTTCATTTCAAAGTTATCTATATCGATCTAGATTTCAATCATCTTTTAACTTTCTAAAGAAATTTATTGATAAAGATTGACATCTTATAGAGATTAATTGTTTCATCCAGTGTGTCTCCAATTGTTTTGGTACTCAACAACCCCCAATTATCTTTAGACTTAGGAGAAAGAATAATGGGGACCCTTTAAAAATTTTAGGATAGAATCCTTCCTTGTTTAGATAAAACATGATAAGTTTTATATTTGCACTTTGATTTTTTAATAAAACAAGAAAGTTTATGAAAAGGGCATAAAACTTTCTAGGAATCCTTTTTGTAGTTTTAGGAGAAAAATTACAAGTCTATCGAATCCCAAAATGATAACAAATAAATGAAAAACCATAAAAGAATCGATCTTACCAAAAGGTACGCATGGCGTCAGCAGTTTCAAAGAATAGTCGAAAATCTAAACTGTGAAAAGTCGATTGTGAAAAGCTGATAAGAAAAGCAGCGAAAAGTTAAAATGCCAAAAAGTCGAAATGTGAAATGTCGAAAACCAATATCGTAGCCCGTCAAGAGTCGATATTGCATTTCGTCAATTGGCGGATGTCGATATCTCATTCTGTTAAATCTCCAGTATTTCGCTAATATAGATCACTTGCCTATATAGTTTTTCAGAAATCGTTGATCGTTAAGTTATGTTAATATCACCCTATACCAAACACCGATAAAATATTTTCTGATATAGTGACAAGTGTCACTATCACGAGAACAAACGTTTGGAAATTAAATGACCACCCTGTGTAGTTCTAATTTCAAGGTTTTTTTATGATTTATAATAATTTCGAGTTAATGTGAAAGTATTTTCCATAAAACTCGCATTGAATTGATATGAATCTTTGCATACTTCGAAGCTCTTGCTGCTTATCTTGGTTTGTTTCTTTACAGGTAAATTCTAATAAAGAGTAGATTAAGGGCGTGTCAAGAATAATCAAAGCGAGGAGGAAGTTTGTAATACAACAAGAACCAGCCTTGCCCCCTGAAGAAGTGTTTGAGATGTCTCCATTGTTTAAAGATACTACATGCACTCTGGATGCATGTTCTGCCTCCTGGGAGATGATATACAAACTATTCGAGGATGAAAATCTGAGAAAATTTGTGAAATAGAATGTTATTATTGATGATTCTCCTCCAAGTAACAATGCACATGGAATGATGTGGCCAATTCATTTCTTCACATAATTGTTGCCCGCCCCAAAATTCTACCATGTACAGATATGGTAAGATGGGTTGTCGACCATCTGGACATTACGGGCATAACGTTTATAACTCCAAAGAATACAGATCTTAGGTGTTTTAACGCTGAGGATTTAAGGAAAATGTATCATCTACCTCAACCTCAAAAGAAATATGATACACAATTCATCCAAAAATTCATGCAAGAGAATCTAAATCCTGTGAACCTGATCAAAGAATGGAGAGGGGACCTAAACAAACACAAGAGAGAGGAAAGAGGTATGTATTCATTAGCCTCTACTTTTGGCCCTTTCTCTCATTTTTTTCTATGTTATGTCGCCTATATGGTTATCTAAATACGTAGAAATTCTCTGAAGAATGTGTACCGTTGATAGAAGCCTTTGTTGATGGCTATATCATGGATTGGGCGACTATATTATCCAATAATTTGACCACCCAAATCCATAATTATAGAAAAAAGCGCAATGCTCTTGAAAGAACGACTCCTCTTTTCTTTATGAGTGCCTATGTCATGGACACAATTTATTTTTCTTATGATTTTCCATCTCTAGGATGGAAATGGACAAGCCAATTTCCTAGTCCTATATCTATTTATCTCGATATCATTTGGGAAACCAGATACCATGCTCACTTCTACAAAATGTGTCATGAGGTCATGCTCCCTATCCATCAAGAGGTCTTTGGCAGAAAAAACCCTAGACTTACTACAAAAGCCAATAAACACTTAAAGCCTATAGGAAAGTGGTTTGGGGAAGAGTCATTTACTTACATTCGTGTTTTTGGTAGTCTTTCCCATCCTCATGTTTTGCCCCTTTTTGTCCCAGATAAATTGATTACCAAGGAATTAGTTTTCCAACCATACTAAACAAACCATATGACCCTCCTGGCATAGCAAAATATGTTACAACACATGCTAAGCTCAAACCGTTTTCAAGCGAGCCTGACAAGTTTGATGATTTGTTTGAAATCATTCAAAAGTATTATATGGTAGATAAATTAGCAGAAGACCATCTAAGTCCTGACTAATTGATTAGATTCAGTCAAATTGTCAGTGAAGAATAGCCCATTTGCCAGAATCCCTGTTAAATCAATTTCAATAAAACTCAGATGCTTCAAATGCATCAACTTCCTCTTCAAAAACTCCAACAATTCCCAAGTCTCTCAAACAACTACTATAATTGTTGAGAAAACAAGCAAAATTAAAGAGGAGAACAAATTGGATGAAGTATGGGAGGATTTCAACCGTGTTTTATCAACAGAATAAACTCAAGTTACAGGTATCTTGGTTGATATACAAGCAAGGCAAGTTACAGTCAGCAGAGAAACAAAATAGGTTCCAAAAACTACAGGGACAACCTCGTTTACTGTTGAGGCTTCCCAAGGGAATACTATTCCTAAAACTCTCGTGAATAACATTAATGCTAGTATTGTCAATCAATCAACTATTGTCAATGATATGGAGATAATTTCTACATTTCCTCAATGATATGGTAGTCCTCAAGATTGAAGAAATCCTGACTTTGGACGTATTTTACAGTCCAAAGCATAAAGCAGTAATGAGTAGGTCAAGGAAGAAAATAAAGTTAGAGAAATAACAAGAACTAGTTACAAATGAGACTCCTTTTCAAGTTCTTTGGAAAGGATCTCAAACAGCCCCTGGCGAGGAATTGAACAGATTATCTCAATTTATATGAGCTTACGCTAGTGCTACCCTTGATAAAGCTGTAAAAATACAACTGCTAATGAAATAAAAGGATCAAAGGATTATTCAATTAGAACAAACTTTCTAGATTGAAAAACAAGCGATTGAGCAACAATGGCAAGCAAATCTTACCGAGTTGTAGAAAATCTTTAATGATTTAAAGCTACAATTTGAATCTAAAGTGAAGGACAAGGATGAACAGATACCGTAGTTGCAACAAAGGATATATCAGCTGGGGGGAAATCCAGATATAAATGAAGTCCACAAGGAAGCATCATAACTGGACATACTCCTAACAAAGCAGCAAGTTATCTTCTACCACAAATTAGCTTTAATTCATGACTTGTCAAAGACCAGCAATTCTTTAGTAAATCAACTGTCTGATTTGAGGACATTTTATGAAGATATCGACGAGAAAATTCTTGAGTATATAGATTGGCAAGACAATGCTCAAGGAAAATCATTTGATCTTCCGCGGATTGAAGAATCACAAAAGGATATCGTTTTTGGTGACTGGGACATCAAAATGAAACAGGAAGAATTAGTTATTATCAGAGCCAGAAATATTGCCTCAAATTTCACCAAATACATTACATATACCTTATTGCAAGCCAATCTAATTTAGAAATTCCAAAAGGACACCTTGCCAGATGTCAAAGCTTTGAAACAATCTTGGAAGGAAACATCTAAAAATAAGGTTCAAGACATTCAGAGTTTATCACAAGTGAACCTTGAAAGTTATTGGCATTTTCTAATAAAGCCTTATAGTCAGTGGCTCTTGCTAAGGTGTCTCTCAAATGCAACAGTACAGTTTCTCCCAACGCTTAGTGATGCAGTGTTTACAGGACAAATGTGCATCCAACCGGTACATCCCTCCCAGCTGAAGCCACTCACAAACATATACAATCTCAGAGAGCAGATGAAGAATCAATCCGGAGCACAGTCATGAGTTCTTGTTGCAACAAATCACTAATTTAGTTGTCCTTTATCTTAGCTTTTTGTTGAAGACTTTTATTTTAAGTTTACTATTTTAATATTGTTAGGTTATTTAAACCCCTTTCATGCATTTAGAAAGGGGTCCATAATTTTGAGAAGACAACTTTGAACTTGCACTATTGTTTGATCCAAAGTTATCTAATGGAAAAGCTGAGCGTGAAAGTTATCTTTTTCATAAGCAGATTGCTAATGCATCGGGTACTATTATCTTTGTTATATCGTTATGTATTATTAAATTGGATAGTGAATCTCTTATGCGTTATTTCGTTATATAAATTTTTTGAAAACAATCAATCATTATCGCTATTGATGTGCAGGATTGAATGATTTGTGATTATGTATGAGATAACGAGATATTTTATGTGATTGAGTTTTAACTAACCAAATTAATTAACTATTTAATTAATTTAATTTATCATATATTATTTCTTTTCATTAAAGTATTGAATGATCTATATTGTTATTTACTTTGTGAAAGCTTTCTTTGAATCACATACAAAGATGTATTATCCCAGGAAATAAGTAGAATAAGTTTAATAAGTTTAATAAGTAATCCTATCATTAGCTATAAAATCATTTCATCATTTTTCATTTTGTTACTATATTAAATCTCTTTAAAAGAGGAAACTTGTCCCTTTATACCTAGTCGAACCCACCAATTTCAACGGAAATGGAGTTGCTTTAAGCTCCCGACTGAGTGGTGTTCCCCGATGTTCAGGCGGTCAACTTCCAGCCTTCAACAGGACTGAGCTAAAAGGATATTCAAGGAGTGTCCCAAGGGCTATGAGCACAAATATTGTTGAGTTGATGCTCAACTAAGGGGATTAGTGTCTCCTGTAGGTAAGCATTAAAGAACTTTTTGAGTCGATGCTTAATCTACAGGATTGGTGTATCATGTAGGTTAGATCCTACGAAGTATTCAAGATTTGTGTTTTGAGTAGGTCGATGTAGGTTTATGCGTACGTACAATTAGTTGTAACAAGAATTGGTGCTCTTGAAGAGTTCATCGATTACAAAATTCTACATATAAAATCTTGTGTCTCATATGTTACTTGGCATTGATTATTTAGAGTGGTGAAGATTGTTAATTTGTTAAATACTTATTCACCCCTCCTCTCAATATTTCCAACAATTGGTATCAGTGTAGGTAACTTCAAACACAACCTAACAACTAGAAAGTAAATTTCAGAAACATAGATGGAAAATTCAAGTAGGTGTGACTCCAAACCCTCGAAATAAGTCTCCTCCATAATCATGGATACAAAACATTTTAAAGAAAATGAAGACAATCAAAAGAGACAATCAGATTTGCAAGAAGGTTGCACCATGAATTTTGAAGTTTCACTAGAAGAAATAGCCAAGATTGGAAATATATATATATATATAATACTTGAATTGCAGTTGCAAATTCTTGAGGAGAGGGATCATACCTTTAATGAAACTAAAGTTTCTCTTTTGAGACTTCGAGAAGTAGAAAAGAGAGACAAAATGTTGACAAGTCAACTAAAGAAAAAGGTTGAAGGATATGAAAATCTAGAAGCAGAAGTTGATTAAAAATAGAAAGAATATGGGGAAAAAATGAAAGAAGCCATCTCCCGGAAAATCTAATGAGGAGAATCTAAGAAAATAGAAGAAGTCATGAAAATCCAACTAAATAAAAAAGAAGAAAATTGTAAGAAATTTGAAGTAGAGATGGTCTTATTAAAGAGGTAGACAAGCTCAACAAGGACTTGAAAAGTTCTCAAATTTTGGATGATATTCTTAGCAAACAAAGATCATTATATGCTAAAATAGGTTTTTTTGTTTTTTTATGTGGGTTAGATTTCACACAAATAAGATACAAGCCTTAAGTCACCAAAACATCTCGAAAGTCATGTCAATGTACTTGAAAGCCCCAACCATGGTGGATGCAAGGGAAGAATTCAAAATGAGATTAGAATAGCTACTACACCTTGAAGGTATGTTGATGTCCTCAAGGGATCCATACAGAATAAAACCATGGGTAAATAAAGAGTTTAATCTTCTCCAACGCAAAACAATTTTAGAAGGTCGATTTCATCAAGACAATACCTGTCAGCCAAGTATCAAACTATATTTCTTGGTTATTATTTTTCATGTACAAATTATGGGTATAAAGCAAGAGATTGTCAATATTATGTCATGGATGATTATATAGGCTCTTATTAGCCATTTAGAAGAAAGATTATAGGTAGACAAATTAGGAATTATAATAACTACAACAACAAAAACCATAATGCATTTGATCCTTCATTCAAGTACATTGCCGAATGCAACAAGTGCCACAACTTTGGACATATAACTCAAGACTGTAGAAGCGGGATGATATGGTCTCCTAAGTAAATCAAGGAAAAAAAAATAAACACAATTTTAAGAAGAAGAAAAAAAAGAGCCAGAGGTTGAAAATCAAGAACTAGCTTTGTGTCCTCAAAACACAAATATAAAGCATTAAAGAGAAAAACCTTTGATGATTCTTCTCTCCATGAATCCACTCAAATAAAGAAGGAGAATTTATCTATAGATGAAATTTCTTGATTTTCATCACTTCAAAGATTAAGGACAAAGAAAAAAATTTAAATGAAAACAAGAAATAACAAGAGGAGGAAAGGAAATAGATTTAGTCGTTGAAAGAGAAGGAAATTACACGACTTTTTGATATTGCAACCCTTATTGAGGAGAAGAATGTTGCATTTGACAAGATGAAAGTCTTAGGGATCATATAACTCAATGGAGGAATGATTTTGAACTAAAATAACAAGAACATTGGTCAAAGGAAAAGGAATGAAGGCGACAACAACCAATGGATAGAAAGCTCAAAATTGAGAAAATAGAAGCAAAATGGAAGGAGAGGGAGGATATTAGGAGACATAGACAAATTGAGAATAATGTGCTACCTTATATAGATGAGCTTATAACCTGTGATCAAATTTTTTATACTTGCAAAATTTTGTTCTCATAGAGAAGGAACCCACATGTGCATC
The DNA here is from genome assembly GCA_000404065.3 of Pinus taeda. Classification (NCBI taxonomy): domain Eukaryota; kingdom Viridiplantae; phylum Streptophyta; class Pinopsida; order Pinales; family Pinaceae; genus Pinus; species Pinus taeda. The sequence continues at coordinate 107,640 of APFE031139768.1, forward strand.
TGAACAGACAAAAATGTTTCATATAAGGGTTTTGAAGACTTGTAGCAGAATAAGGAAAATCGGTCAAATGAAGATTTGGGAGGTTGATTCTTAGGCCATGGCTCCAAAGGAAAGTCTAAGATGGCTAAAGGGTTATATGGTGGAACATTGAAAGAGAGAATTTGTTTATGTATTGATGCCTTGTTTTCCTTTTATTGGTAAACTCATATGAAGCCAAAATACATTTGTAAGCACCATTCAAGTTTTCTTTGAATTGATTTTTTATGGAAGTGGGCCATTAAGATAATTCATTAAGAAGTAGGAAACTAACTCAAGTGACTTGCAACACATAATTTCTTTTGCAATGGAGCAATACTTTCTTGCATAAACATTTCATTATAGATGTTAATGCTAATATGGATAAAGATTAGAAGAACATGCTCGGGGGGAGTAGTCCTTAGTGGCAAAAAAGATACGGAGAGTAGTTGACAAGTCATATGAAGAAATAATAGTCTTGAGGAGTTACTATTTGCCATTGATGTAGAATGGGGAGAGAAAGATCAAGAAGCATGAAGGCAAGGGGAGCATGATCACAAGGGTGGTATATGGTTTCCATCAATGGCAAAGGGGGGTTGTTGAAAAAAAATTCCATTTATGTCAAAAACAAGCAAATGTGAGCCTGCAAAAGAAGGAAACACCTCAAGAATTTATCCCTCCATGGAAGCAGAAGTGTTTAAACCCTCGAGTCATAAATGCAAACTAGAAGAATCCCTTCGGGAAAATTCATGAAAAAGGTGGTCAAATTCAGTTTAGATGCAAGATAAAGTTACACCATTAGACGATTCATTATGATATATTTCCAATGGTAGGTGGAATGCCTCCTAACTCCTTACAATTGAGGAGATATGAATTTTTGAAATGCATATATTGATTTCCCTGCCATAGCTCAGGTCGACCCTGATTGGAGGGTTAAAACCACTATAATTATAGGTAATGGTGCACTCATTTGACATACAATTCACTCGTTGAGCTAGATAGAAGATATTTGAGATGTCATCAAGGTTGAACTAAGGAAGATAGGTCGAGATATTAAGGAAATATTTAAGAAGCAATTGCGTGACATATTTGGGACAACCCTATGTAGATTTTAAGGTTAGATTAAAGGAACAATTAACTCAGAAATCAAGGTGATGGAAATTCTTTGTGTAAGAAGAGAAGCCATGTGGTTCAACAAGTAAAGAAAATATCAAGCCTTCATTCTATGTAATGTGAGAAAGTTTAAAGTAAAAAATAGTACCCTAGAGTCGAGCAGGAATATGTGCAAGAGTGCAAGCGAGATGTTGTGATGGGTATAACAAAACAATGTTTAAGAAATAAGTATAAAATAGTGAAACTTGAAGTAGTGGAAGGGATAAGTATACTAGGATAGATCGTACTCCCACAAAAAAGAAGCAAACTTTATGTATTGCTTCCAAATTTAGAGAAATTGGATAAAACGAGTCTTGTGGAATCTATGTTGAATGGGGATAACTTAAACTTCAGGAATTTGGTGACAAAGTGGGCACAAAGTGTATGCAAAGGTGAGTAACATCTGGATATTTTACTGCAGAAGGCACAAGATTTGAAGCTTTCTTAGAAGTAGTACTTCAAATATATTAAAGGATATCATAATACTTTCTTAGCCAATGTTGAAGAGATGAAGCAAGTATCTAAGTCTTGTAATGAAGAAGATGCAAAGTTTAGAGAATATCTCAAGAAACAGGACCTCAATGTCAAGGATTTTTCTGGTTCAAAATTGGATTCATTGTCTACTTTTGTTTTTTTTGGCGGATTAGAGTAAATGTTTTATAAGTTTTTGTATTGATTAGGGTGAAGTATTATACTTAAGGTTTTTTTATGTGAAGGATTTTTTCTGGTTTAAGTCAAGTTTATTCTTTACCTTTGACTTTGTTTGTTTATAAATTATAAAGGTAAAGTGTTATACTTTTAATTGACAAAAAAAATAGTAGACTCGTACAAGGAAGAAGGACAATAGATTAAGGGTCGAGCTTGTTGTGCGCAAAAAAGGAGTAGACCAAATAGGTTGGGGGCATCTTTATGACAACAAGTGTTTAAAAAAGTTAGGCCATGGGCCTAGTTGCGAACATACAGGGATAGTTTACAAGTAAAACCATAGTGAGCTACAGTGGCAATGGAAGAACCAAAGGTGAAAATTGTGGACCAATGACAACAAGGTGAGCAATACTAGGGGTCATATTGTAGAAGATGAGATAAGGACAGTTGAAGACAAGGTAAGTGCAAAGCAATGGTTATGGTCAGGCTTCAAGGGGTAAACCTGAGGATTGCATGGTTGATGACAATTCATTAAATATTTTAGGACCAAAAAGTTGTTGATGACATATCTAAGTAAAAACTTAAGGACCAAGTTGTAGGAATATTCGAGTGTCCCAAAGGCTAAGAGTGCATATCAAAGTTCACTATTTGTTGAGTTGGTGGTTAGTTAAGGGGTTTGGTGTCTCCTGCAGGTCGGTTCCTACAAAGAACCTTCTGAGTCGGTGCTTAGTCTAAAGGATTGGTGTCTCTTATAGGTTAGAGTCTACAAAGTCTTGAATATTTATGTTTTCAAATGATCATTGCTTGCAAGATTGTAATTCAGTAGGTTGGTGCCTACATACAATCAGTTGTAACAAGAGTTGGTGCTCTTGAAGATTTTACTGATTAAAAAAGTTTACATATTAAATCCTGTGTCTCATATGTTACTTGGTCTTTATTTTTTAAGGTGGTGAAGATGGTTAATTAGCTTAATGTTGATTCACCCTTGCCCCTCTCTTAGTATTTCCAACAATCAACATGCTAGAAAAATATGATTAATCATTTTCTTTTTTAAAATATGCTATGTTGGCAATGAGATGGTTGGAATGGGATGGTAGCAATGGGATCATGACATAGCCATTATGGAAATCCATGAAACTCCCTGTTACTTAGAATATGATACCATTGAACTATGTTTTTAGGGAATTTGAAAAGAAACAATGTTGTAAATAAACTTGGCTTAATTTTTCATGTGAGTATAGAATTTTCTTTGGAATGATGATTCTCATATTATTTACTTATAAGACTTTGATTTAAAGTAATATACTATCTAGGAACCTATCAGGCCAAGTATTTGGTAACTTCATGAATTGAATTTTTTATTAAGAGGAACGTTAATATATACACATAGGAGAGAGAGGCCCTTGGGATTCACATTCCAATGTCTATTCATCTTCTTATTTTATATTTACTTATTTATAGTATATTTGCCCAATCTTGGAGGATTAGGTGTCAACATTTCTCCCCTTAATTTGAAGGGGTGTTTGTAAGTCCAAGCATCATTCTAAATATTTCAAACTTTTCTCTTCCAAGTTCTTTCGTGAAGATCTTTGCAATCTTCTCATCTGTGGAACAATGGTGTAAGTGAATAGTATTATCCTCAACATGATGTCGAATCAAATGATACTTTGTATTGATATATTTGGTTCAATCATAGATTTTTCCATTCATGTCCAATTTTATTGTAGAGGTATTTTCAATTAAAAGAGGAGTAGAGTGCACTTGTTTGTCCTGCAAATCTTCAAGAATTTTCCTAAGACACACAATCTCCTTGGTTGCTTTTGCAGCCACCACATATTTTACCTTCTTATGGAATTTACCGGAACTGACTATTTGCATAAGCTCTATGAGACAACTCATGATCCAAGACTCATAACATAACCTGAAGCATATACTCCATTTTCCTTATCTCATCAAAGTCTGAAGCAAAGTATCCAATCAAAATAAAATCATGAACCTATATATATTTGAGTCCAAAGTCTTGAGTTCCCTTCAAGTACCTTAGAAATCTTTTTGCAGCAAACCAATGAACCTCACAATTTTTTGCGTAAACCTGGGAAGGATTCCAACACCAAACGATATATTTGGTCTCGTAGTAGTGAGGTATTTAAGACATCCTACGAGTTGTTTGTACTTAGTTGCATCCTCAAATTCATTTCTTTCTTTGGATGTGAGATTTAGATTTTATTCCATTGGAGTGGACAAAGGATTACATTCAACCATGCAAAAAAATTTCAACAAATCTCCAATGTACTTCCTTTGAGAGGAATATAATTTTCTGATATTGGGTTACTTAAATACCCAAATAGTAGTGAACATATCCCAAATTTGTCATCTCAAATCATTTCCTCAAATATTTCTTTATGGATGCAATATAATTTCATTGTTCCCTGTCGTCAATAGATCCTACACATTCACCACAAGATAGACCATAGTTTTGCCAACTTTCTTGACGAATAAAGTTGCATCTTCAAGATCAAAGTGTTTGAAATTTAGTTTTAGAGGATGCTCAATCAATTTCTCATACCAGCCTCATGATGCTTGTTTGAGGCCATACAAGGATTTAATAAGCTTGCATACTTTATGCTATTTTCCCTTCGCAACAAAACCTTCTAAATGGGACATAAAAACATTTTATTTCATATCTCCATTCAATAAGGTAGTTTTTACATCCATTTGATGGACTTTCCATCCATTCTAAGCTTCCAAGGAAAAGAGAGTTTGGATGGTAGCCCATTTTTCCATGTGGGAAAAAGTATCCTCATCATTAACCCCTTCTTTCTATGCAAATCCTTTTGCCATGAGCCTTGCTTTGTGTTTGTCAAGCGAGCCATATGAATCATACTTATTCTTGAAGACCCACTTGCAACTAATCGATTTGGATCCAAATGGAGGGTCCACCAGCTTTCAAACCATTATTTAAAAGAGCATATACTCTTTCTGCATTGCTTCTTTCCATTTATCATGAGAAGTAGCTTCTTTAAAGGAATTTGGTTTGATATTAGAAGACAAATTTAACTCACAATCGTAAGAAACATCCATATGAACAACTAAATCAGAATTATCTACATCACCACCATTTTGTCTAGTAGAACTTCCCATTCTTGTCTTTCCAACCTCATCAACAACCACTTTCAAGTGTCTTAGTGATCCATTTTGGAGGACCTTCCTAAGATGGCCCAGGTTGTTCTGTTGACTGAGATGGGGTTGAATAAAGATTTACCCTTCCAATTCTCTCAATCACATCACTCAAAGTGTCTTCTTGATTTGAAAAAATGGTTGGAACTTCATGAGGAGGAAAAAGTGATTTAGAATGATATTCCACATATTTATCCAGGATAGGGATCCTCCCTTCAATATGTGGAATCTCATTATCAAATTCCTAAAAATATTTTACATGAGTGAATTTGTCCAAGCGCTCAAGTTGCCAGTCAACACTCTTGCTAGTATTCGGATATTCAAGAAAAATAACATCTCTAGACATTATAAACTTCTTATGTACTTCATCATAGAGACGATATGATTTGGAGGTATCTGAGTACCCTAAGAAGATACACTTTCGATTCCTTGCACCAAGTTTGTTTCTCTATTCCTTAGGAATCAAGGCATAACATGTGGAACCAAAAAGCTTGAGGTGCCTTATCGAAGGAATGTGGCCCTACGACGTTTCATAAGGAGTCTTTTTTTAGAGCATGAAACGGACATATTTTTTTAGTATACCCTACACATAGAATTGCATCATCCCATAACAACATCTTTACATTTTTGAAGCACATCATTGAACGAAAATTATTTAAGATTGTCTTGTTCATTCTTTCGGCTACACCATTCTATTGAGGATTAGAAGTCATAGTTGTTTGATTTTGAATCTTATGTTGTTGAAGATAGTTTTTAAATTCATTTGGAGTATATTCTTTTCCATTATCATTACAAATATAGCTAATATGAGATTGTGTATCGTTTTCAATACACGCATGAAAGTTTTTTTAAGTTTCAAAGGCTCCATATTTAATATTCAACAATTATACCCAACACATCCTAATGTAGTATGTTAGCTACCTATACCAATAGGTTTCATTTTTCATGATTAGCAGGGGAAGTGCCAATATGATCTACTTTGATGATACAAAGATCTCATATTTTTGTAGTGAAAATATACCCAAATGTGGTTGATGTTGCCTTACCTCAGAATGGGTGATCCAACAGCGTAAGTTGGGTCATGCCATGTTTCAATTTTTGTTGTAGATTAGAGAAAGAAACCTGTCCAAACAGCTCAATCTTGGCAGGTAAA
>APFE031139770.1:0-18340 GCA_000404065.3 Pinus taeda
CTGTGTGCCAAGGAACCTTACACTCAATACAAAACAAGCGGCAACATTTCTGGCATTTTGTTGCTTTTATTGTTAGCGAAGAGTGTGATGAGGAAGAAAAGGGAGAAGGAACTTGTCCACACTTATTTAATTCGGATGAAGCCATCAAAAACGAGCAATCAGGATATGGGCAATATACTTTCTCTGAATCTGCAATTTTTTCCTCTTCAGACCTTTTTATTAAAATCTCAAGCCATTTAGATGGCAGGAATTTCTCACAATCATGTATTGTGAGTTTGGAAATACACATGCGATGTGGGCATATAGACACATTACTAGATTGAGCGATCATGGCCTTGACGTATAGAGTCAAACATCGAAAACAATATCTATGATGGCAAAACATATTTTCGTGCATCGCAGTCACATTCAACTCCGATTGATTCTCAGCACTGGTTTCGGGCTGGTCACTACCCACTGCTCGGAATGTGATATCCATGTCGAAATTCTGCATTGCTTGTTCAGGACTTGTTCGAAGAAAATTGAATTTACAAACCTAAATTGAAAATTGAAAATCGAAATCAAACATATATTTATAGCACAGCAGGCCGACTTAGAAGCCGACTACGTTCATCATATGACCACGTTCTCCACGTTCATCATATGACCACATTGTCCATTTTAAGTTTGTTAATTTTAAAAGTTTTTCAATAAAAATTGTATTAGAATAAGTTTAATAATTTTATTAATATAAATTAAAAAATATTATAATGAGAATTCAAATAAAATAAGTTAAATAATTTTATTAATATAAATTAAAATAATATTATAGTGAGAATTCAAATAAAAGAAAAAATACTAAAATAATCTAGTATTCTTATTGAAGTTGAATGTGAAAAATAAAAATAAAAATTAAAAGAAGAAGAGGGTCAGAATTGACCTCGCTCTTAATTTCCAACCATCATCTCTCACTAGAATCAAGAAGAGGGTGGGAATCCATCTCTTAATTAATTTCCAACCATCATATATGTTGAGATTGATTGCATGCTTCTCAATATGGATAACTTCTCTAAGCTTCCTATGGTGTAAGTGATCAACCATAGAAATGACTCTAGAATCTTCAATGCACACATGGTGATTGGATTTGTCCACATGTTCAGCTAGAGGTGATGAGAGAGAACTATTGTGCCTAATGTCTCGTGCATGCTCTTAGATTCTCTCGTTAATGGAGCAACTAGTTTCTCCAATGTAGGGAACCCCATAGTAACAAGGGATCTAGTAGACCCATTTCATGTATTTAGGGTCTACAAGGTCCTTAAAAAATCTAAGAGAATTTTTAATTGTATTAAGAGGTTTGAATGAACCAAAAACTCTCTTCTTTTTAAGGATATGGTAAATCATGTTCGTGGTCTTCTGGATAAATGGAGGTTGAACCCTAGAGATGGGATCAACATGAGCATTCTTAACCCTTGATTATTTACACTCTCTTTTAAAGACCTTGAGTGCTTGAGTTATGTTATATCAATTATTTGGAAATAATTTAAGAATATGAGACTTTTATTGCTCGAGGTGGATCTCGTCAGAAATTTTGAGAGCACCTGTTTTTTTCTCTACGCAAAGGCTAATCTATTTATATTAAAGAAGAAAAAATATATACAAGAGGGCGAAACCTCTTAGAGCGCCATCGAGGCTTGCAGCTCTGGCAACAAAACTCACAGAACCACTGAGGCTAGCGCCTCTTACAGTAGAAGATTGAGAAGTGGAGAGTTCATGTTCAAAAAGATGTCTTACAAAATTTCCGAGCGAGCTTCTGCAGCCAAAATTTCCTTTCCCACGATTGGGGCTGCATGCCTTGATATTGAAATCCTTCAAACACGCGTCATTCGCTGAGCCATAGCCCGCACCAAGAGCAAAACTGCATTCAGACCGGACTCGATAGACCAACAGAAACCAACCAAACTGAGCGATCCAACCAACAGACAAAACTACACCCAGCTGTGCTTATCCACTCGACCATGACGATGACCATTGATGCGACCACAAAATCGAAGAAGAGATCAACAGGATATGAGCAAACCTTCAAAAATTGCGACGGAGGACTGTTTACTTGTCCTTCTCCAGCTTATATTCTTTGAATTCGTCCAGAGGCTCCCACGATATTTCCATACCCTCCGGGACATCCTCCAACTTCATGCCAGGAGGCAATTTTGGATAGAGAGTATTGGCATGGTAAAAATCCGGCAGATTGGGCTCTATGTGTTGTTGAGGAGCAGAGGTGGTGGCTTCTGCCCTATCCTCAGCCATAATCGGCTTCTGTGGCATAATTATGGGCTCATTCAAATGCAGCATGCTACCCATCTCTGCCCTGGCTTCAATTTGCTCCTCTGTGGGTGCCGGAGAGCTGAGAGCACCTGTTATAAAAGTGATAAGAATCCAATTTTTTACGCTGGAAAGTGATGAGAAGTGGCATAAAGATAATGTTCTGTGTGAGTTTTTTTACAAAAATCTTGGTGAGAAACATCATCATCATTCATTATAGAGAAGAGGATATCAAGGAAGTGAAAGCACCCATTCAAGTCAACCTCCATCATGAATTTGATGGAGTCGGATAGGGAATTAATGTTGCTAAGAAGCAAGTCTAATTTCTAGTATCCATGGGGGAAAATAACACAAGTATCATCAAAAAACGTCTTCCACTTCTTAGGGAAAAATTGAGTTGAGGCTAAATCCTTGGTGAGAAAATCCTTCATGAATAAGTTTGGAATTGTAGGGTAAATAGGGGAACCCATTGCAACCCCACAAATATTCTTCATAGAAATCACCTTGTAAACTGAAGAAAGTTGAGGTGAGGCATAGGGCAACTAATTTGGTAGTGTGAGTGTGAGTGATTCTATTTATGACATCAATGGCCTCTTGGATATGGATTTTTGTATAAAGGGAAACAACCTCAAAACTTACTAACAAATCCAGATGGTCCACCTTGATATCATTCAATTATTTAGGAAAGGAATTGGAGTCATTAACAAAGGAATTAGTGCGAACAACAAGAGGTTTAAGATTTTGAGCCAAAAATTTAGCAAGAAGATGATTAGACCTATCTATTGTGCTAAAAATAGGTCTCAAGGCAACCCTGAATTTTTTAAGTTTTGGAAGCCCATAAATACTAGGGGTGAGGGGAATGCTTTAAGTAAGTTTTTTAAAGAGAGGTTTCAGGAAATTATTCAATATAATGGTGGTTGTTACTTCTTTAGTGACTCGCTTAATGGGATTCTTATTAAGATTTATGTAACTACCATTATTAGAAACATGGTCAATCATTTTTTTAACATAATCAGATTTATCTGAAATGACGACGACCCCACCTTTGTCAATGTTAAGGATGACAATGTAGGGGTTATCCCTTCGGAATTTAAGGGCAATAAATTCTTCTTGCCTAATGTTTCTTTTGGGAGGCTTAGACTTCATAACAATGATAACACAATCTTTCCTAATCAGCTCCTTAAAATTATAAGGAAGGTCCCTAATACCATGTTCAATGTTACAAATAATGTCATCTATGGGAATATTTTTAAGGGCGAGGGAAAAATTATGATCTTTAATGTTTAATAATATTATCTCGTTACTTATGATTATGAATTCCATCTATTCGAGGAATTAATCAATGTTCCCCTAAATTTAGAATTTTTTAGCGAAATAAACATATGCATCACTCAAGTCACACTAGTGCTTATTGAAAATATTTATGATATCAATATTCTCTATAAACAACCTCTTATATTTTATGGTTCATCTTGCCAATAAAAATCATAAATTTAGATCTATTGTTATGAATTTATGCTTTATTGTGAATTTATTATTTTTGTATTTAAAGTCATTTAATACGAAAATAAACACTATATACAAATTATTTAACTAGTGAAAACTATGAGTGGAACTATAGTAGAAACGAAACACCATTAAAATAACATTTACATTAAGAAACCAAATATGTGAAACGAAACAATAATATGAACCACTATACCTTTCTTCTTAAACAAATGAGAGTAGAAGGGAAAATACAAAAATCATCAAGTATTGTAGAGCTATCACACACTCTACTCTCCTATAATCTCCAATGACACATTTTTCCTTTGCTTTGTTTTTTGTCTACTCTTCTTAGTGATCAAGTTTCTATAATAGGAGATGAAATAATGTTCCCTCTTTTAGATAAAGTATTAACACCCCTTCTTCATCATTAGGTTTATATATTTTTTATATTCTCTAATGCTTATATAACACTAGTGTGTTCTCATGTGCTACTAACTCCAAATAGCACAGTGATGGTGAGTAGATGGAATATCCACTTGAACATGTAAGATACAATTAAATGTTACTTTTTATGGGCACAAACGTTTCACACTACAAATTCCTTTCAAGGAAAGCAAACCCTATGTGAAAGATATAGGAGGGTGGGATAATTTATTTCCAATTATTTTAGATACATAGAGATATAAAAGGGTTAGGTTAATAAGTTGTATAGTCTATTGAAATCATTTTGTTGATGGAAATTTTATGGGTTCCAAATTAGTGGAGTCCCTTGGTGCTACTAACCACTCTTTTACCTAGTGGTGGGAACTAACCTCCTTTTAGATTTTAGACGAAGGGGAGGGATCCCACAAGAGGATTTCAAGGAAATCTATGCCCTAGTAATTATTTTCCTTATATCCATGAAAAATCTCCTAATGGACCTCTCAAATATAGGGAAAGAAAAGACCCTTTTATAAAGGATAGTGTAACCTCATCATTGTCATTTCTATGTAAAGTGAACATTTTCTCAAGACCATACCTATATAGGTTGATTCCTGAAAAATATTGCAATAAGGATCATAAATAGTTCTCCAAATATCTTGTAAACCTATTGCTAACCAAGCATGCCCTCAAAATTGACAATAAGATTAACAATATTACCAACCATATCCATACAAGTGAATCCATGAAAATTAGCCTTATCTTTTGGCAAGGGGATATCTAGAAATAGTAAAATTATGACCATAATATGGGTAATTTTTAAGTTGATAAGGTATAGAAAATTGATTGATAATCTAACAAACCACTCTATAAACGTCCTTCACGCATTTTTAAAACCTTGATTAAGTTATTGGTTTAGTTAAACAAACCCTTAATCAATATATAACCTTGATCATGGGTTCCATGCTTGATCAAGCTATTAACTCAGTTGAAGGCACAAATTTTATTGATTAGATAGAGAGAAAGAAGGAGGGTTGGGGGTACACACATGGACCTTTCTCAACATTTCATGGATCAAAATAGTTTACATAGCTCAATCTAGCATTTAACTGCTTTCCTCCTGAACCTATATAATGGAATTTAACCTAAGAAGTATGTTGTATAATGTGTTTCTAGATTTTTAACTTTTTGTTTAATTTGTGGCAACTAACAAGGTGTATGTTATTAGTTTTATTTCCAATTATGTAGTGGCAAGTAAGAAATATTGACATTTTTTTTAATCCTTAGGTGATGAGTGGATTATTGAAAACAATCCATTTATACATGGTTGTAAATAAAATCAATGATGATACAAATTCAATGATTATATTATTTTTCATCTATATCAATGCTTTCAAAGAGGAAAATGTGGAGGAATTAGCTCATAAAACCAATTTTACTGTAGGGTACCAATTTGGTGAATTATATTCTAAAACCTTCTAGAAATAGTTTGAGGTATTAAAGGTAACTTTGGGGGGATGAAAATTTTGCACTTAAGTGTTTCACATACTAACACTATTCTACACATTGGTACCTTTCCAACATCCTCAGAATCACCTCAATCATATTTCATATGCCAAAGTTATGGCACCTAGAAGTTAACACGACCACTATGATTTAAGAATATTCCATGTATTAAAGGTATTAAAGGCATTAAAGGTAACTTTGGGGGGATGAAAATTTTGCATTTAAGTGTTTCACCTACTAACACTATTCTACACATTGGTACCTTTCAAACATCCTCAGAATCATCTCAATCATATTTCATATGCCAAATTTATGGCACCTAGAAGTTAACATGACCACTATGATTTAAGAAGATTCCGTGTCAACCCCAATTATCCATGGAATAGGGGTTATCGATGTGACCATGATGAAGGAAATTATAGAAGAGTCAATATTATAACTCTATTTAAGAGTTGAAGGAGTCAAACTTAACCACTAGTAGGCTATTTGGTTTTGCTATAACTAATCCACTAGAAGCAAAAGGGGCTACACTCAATACAAAAAGGGCGCCGGCATTTCTGACATTTTGTTACTGTTAGAGATGTCATGAGAAGGAAGGAACTTCTGGGAACCTAGCAGTGAGGATAGGGCAGTATACTTTTCTCTGAATCTGTAAATTTCCCCTCTTCTATCTTTCTTCTTATATAAATCTTTCGTAGTGAATTTATTACCGAACGTATTATTTATTGTGAACCTATTATTTATTGAACTTATAATTCAACTTATTATTTATTGTGCATCTATTATTTGTTTAATAAAAAAATAAGCATACTATACTAATTAGGTAACTACTATTAGCCACATGAGGAAAGAGAGTTGGTAATCATACTGGGGTGAAGTTCTTTAGAAAGACAAGCTAGGTACTAAAAGTCACTAGCTCAATTCCCATGGACTAACCCTGCCCTCTGGAGTGGGGCAGACTGGCAACTCCGAGTGGTTATCAGGAGGCTTCCCTGTTGCCCATTCTACTGTAAAAAAAAATAACTATTGAAAAATTTAAGTGAAATTTCCATTGAAAAGAAACACCATAAAGTGATAATTATCTTATGAAACCAATTATGTGAAAATCTTACAAGAATATGAAGGAGTATAAGATTTTTATTAAACAAATGAGAGTAGAAGGAAAAATATGTAGGTCATTAAGTATTGTGGTGTATGTTGTGGAGTATGAGACACTCTAGTTTTCTGTGGTTTCCCACAAAATGTTTTTCTCCTTTGCTTTTTTGTCTCTCTACTCCTCTTAGTGATTTCTTTTCTATGAAACATTGAATTGTTATAATAGGACATGATCCATTGTTCCTTTTTTTGGAAAAACTATTAATAGCTTTTTTTATTAGGTTTATAGATTTTTTAATTTTATATTTTTATATAACACTATAGTGTGTTCTCATATACTACCAATTCCATGGAGGATGATGATGGTGAGTTGATGTGGTTTACAATTGAACATGCAAGATGTAATTAATTGTTCCCTTGTAGGGGCATAACCTTGATATACTACAAACTCCTTTTGCTTGAAACAACCCTTATTGCTAAGGTATAGGAGAGTGGGATGAATAATTTTGTTCATACACAATAGGCATTGCTTGAAGTGCTTGAGGATGTTTTCAAAGATGACAAGGTTATAGTGCAAGTTCCTCAACTAGGACACATAATAAATTTCTATCTATAATGCTTTAGAAATGTACCTCCTCTCTTTAAAAAAATTGCAAATATCTAAATATCATACACTTGATTCTAGTATGGTCTTAAATGCCTTTCTTGTTTAGCTATTTTTTAATAAATTTGTAAATGCATATCTTTCATAACTATTTATGTATGTAAATTATAGCCCAGTCTTATCTCGCTATAAAGCATATCAAATCTATAAATGGAATAACATACCTTCATACATGTTTAATAGGCATAAAACAATATATATGTTATCCCTTTGCTAAATTTTGGGCATAGTTTCCCTAGGATATAGAGTATATGGTTTGCAACATAACTTGATCATGTAACTTGTCTGATTTCTGATAGATGATTTCGGATAGATATTTTATGCATAGTTTCTCTACCATATAGAGTATATGGCTTACAACATAACTTGATCTTCTAACTTGTACAATTTCTTATAGATACACAAATTTTCGAACCAAACAACCTTGTACTTCCATAAAAGATGAATTGTTCCTACAACCAAACCTTCCCTTTGTAAGTAATTTGCATCCTTAACATATTCAAGTTTCATATGCATCATTGTAGAGGTACTTTTATGGAAAGACCAAATTTTATTTAGAGATATGTCTTCCACATCCATCACATAAAACATATCAAAGGTTACCAATGGGTTGGTATATATCAACCTTATGTATTCTTATATCAACATGTTAAGTACAAGAAATTCAAAGGTTTAACACTAAAAAATACTGAGAAATGTTGTGCTTAAGGGGCAAAACATCATTCTCTTATCATCCTTAGAAAATATTCATGAATTACAGGGGTTGGAATTTTAAATTTGCATGTTTAAACCTTCTAACCTAATTTTACATGTTTCATATCAAACTACAACATGGGTTTACACGTATTTTCTATAATATTGGTAGCATAATTTTCTACCTAAGAACTTATCAATCATGTTTAAATAATTATATAACAATTATTCTTCATATTAAGAAAACTAAAATATGAAACTCTTACTAAAACTTGTGCAAATTAATATCCAGGAAAATAGAGTATAAAATAGAGCATTCTCTTAGTTTACAACTATGTAAAGTATTTCCATGCAAAAACTTATTTACAACTAACTAAAATTATATACTCATGGCAATATTTACGTCTACGTAAAATATATATGTGAAAAAATATGAAAGATTCCTATATATATTATAGTATTATTCATTCAATTGACAAAACTGACACTACCATGAGGATTTATTACATGTAGGAAATAGCAAGAGCATAGAGGTAGAAAATAAACTTACCTACATGTATTTGTGTGTTGATATTTTTTGGAAAATAGATTGTACCAAAATACCCTCATGTAACCATAGTATTTGGATAAATAGTTCCAATAGAAAATGGTCTAAATGCAATAACATATTACAAAATTTGTGGCTATGGACCCAAAGGAAATAGGTTGATAATTATTTTATTATTCACAATCAAAGATGATTTTTTTTGTATACATATGCATCAAGGGAAAACTTCATAACTGCACCATTAAGGGATTAGGCCTAAACCCAAATGGAGAGATGTATGATACACATTTACAATAGCATTAAAGTGCAAAAAAACTGGCAAGTATAGTATAATTGGTCGAAATTCCCATGGGAATGAAAAAGTGAAAATTGTAGCCTAAGAACACTTTTTAATTAGAGGTGTCACAAAGGTGATACATGAGAGTGTCCCATATTTAATGTTAAAATTAAAGAACCAATAATCTAGTAGAAACACACCTAATTCTTGCATCATTATCATAGTCTACTAAATCCAAAGAAGTAATATAAAAATAGGTTTATGTATACAAATCAAATATTAAGGAAAGTACAATAGCTATAGGACATATGAAAATAATTAAAGGCTACAACAAATACCAAAGATTATGGCAAGTGTGTTTTCACTAGTGATTTTTAGACTAAGCCATTTTCTTGTTTGGTTACTCAATTAGCTCATAGCTCCTATTAGAAACCTCCATACACTAGGAAAACTCATATTGTGAACAAATGTCTAAAAGGATATATTTGTTTATTTTTAGTTCTTAAATGGGCTCAATTGTAAAAGGGTTTCCCTTCTTAAAAATGTGATACAACGCATCCTTCTATACTTCATAAAAAACATCCCCATTTATGGAATTTTATGGCTATGGTCATCCATCAATCCTTCCAACCTTTAGAGGAAAAGTGAATGTCCAATAAATTTATGACTACATAGAGCACTTCGAAGATATTAGCCATATATTAAAGGATAATTTGTTTTTGGCACAAAATAGGATGAAATAACAAGCATATACACATTGTAGTGAAAAGTAAATTGAAGTGGGAGACTGGTTATTTTTAAGGCTACAGCCATACAAATTGTGGTCCATCAAGAAACAAAACAAGGATCTAAATTATCACCCTTGTAATACTATCACTAAGAGGTATTATAAAAGATTGTGAGTATGGCTTACAAAATGGAGCATGGTAGAAACTATATGATTATTAGTAAATAAGGTATGTCATTAACAAATTTGAGGAGGCCATAAATAACTAAAATGGACCCCAAGGAGCCTAAAAGAACCCACATAGTGGCAATAAACATGTTAATACTCATGGATTCAACTCATTAAGAGTCAATAAGGTAAACTCATTCTCTACTATGAGGAGGAAGATTTCCTTGAAGGTCTACAAGCTCCACTGTAATATTGGTTCCTAGATCAAACTCTTAGATAATGAACTTAAGTTAATAGGAGACGATCCATAGAAGGATGGCTTTAACATATCTGCAATAAATCGACACAAAAGGGAGTAAGAGATGATATGAATGGATAAAGGCATGACGTACAACTCAAACATGGATGGCCAAGAAAAAATATCAACAAGGAATCCAAATCGTTGGATGAGGTTTAGTTTCCTCTGAACATAAAATGGCATGACACAAATGTATTCTAATAGAAGTGACTAATGAGAACTATGTGATATCGGACAATAGCACAAGGGGAAATGAAGCACACTCCATAGTGAGTAGAAGAGTAACCATATAGAGGAGTAAAAATTATCATATGTTTAGTATGTCTTCTAGGAAATACAAAACCCAATTGTAACACAAAGATGTGTGCATATTTAAGGGTGACTTGGCTCATGCTATCATTTTGAGTAATAAAATGGAAAAAAAGATTTTCCCTCATTTTCTCTTTTTATTATTTGGTATCTTCTTCATATTTTACTGAGTATGGAAGAGATGCCAAGTAAATTAGATGGTTTATTTTTGTTCAATTTTAACAATCCCAAAAATGAGATAAAATAATTCTAGAAATGGGTGTTCTTCGTGGTTTAACTAGGTTAAAGAATATATAGTGGTGTGCTTGATATAGGGTTTATTTCTAATGATAGTTTAATGATATTGAAAAATAGAAAAAGGATGCTCAATATGATTAGGTGTTTAACAAGTGTTCCGCTATAGGAATGTTTTGTATAAGGGATAACAACTTATTCCGATCTAACATAACCACCCTAATTCAAGTAAAGCAAAGAGGCTTGCATGTTAGACCACTCATTGTAGTGATCCCTCAAGGAAAGGCAAGAACACCTAATGAAAGTAAATGAAAGGGGAAAGGGTAGCATAATAGTGATGATGAAATCAGACCAAGGCATATCACATGAATAATTGAGGCTAAATGTAGTAGAAATCACAATGTGAAAAGAGTGTAGAATATTCTTGGGTTATGGTTGGAAGTTGACAAAGAAGAGGATATGAAGCTCAAATTCAAAGCGGGAGAAGGTCAAAAGGAGGGATTTTGAGGTGATAAAAGGATGTAGCATGGACACCAACATGGAAAAGAGGTTGTAAAATAGGGAATCCATGTGATTAAAGGTTATACCACACAAGATATAATGTGAAAATATTCAGTCGTTAATGTTGTAAACTAGCAAGATTGAACCTAAGGCATAATGAAGATGGAAATGATAGCGAAACCTAACACTATAAGCAATGTTCAAGAAAAAATGCAGCTAGGGCCATTTAAGTATTATAACCTCGAAAAATCTCCAAGTATGATGACTAAAATGCCCCATAAGACTAAAAATATAAGTTTGGACAAAATGTGACAAAAACAAGATCATGGTTATGAATGGCTTTGGAGAAGGTAAATAACCATTTCATGAAGTAATTCTCCACATGTTCTAACTCAGATTAGGTTAATATACTGAAAATGCACAAATATGGAGCTCACTTGCATAGATAGAGTTGGAAAGTGAAAACTATTGGAGAAAACCATCATTTCCCATCAAACTTTGAATTCTGATTTCAACATCTACAGGAAATTATTTGTGCTATATATTTCACCAAGTAAGTGCTCAAACTCTCTCCTCCATTTTAAATGGTTTTTAATGAAATTTAATGGGATTTACACTTCATGAAGACCCTTGTTCAGTGATTGGTGTGTTGTGATTCCTAAGTAGGATCCTTATGGGAAACGACCACAAAGGTGGTCACCTTAGAGGGTTCCTACTAAGAATGATCACTACCATATAATTTTGACAAACATGGTAGAAAATTCACAACTCCATCTCAAATCATCTCAAGAAAAAAAAAATATTCCTATGGGTTTCCTTGCTTGGGATTACAGTAATGTTTGGCTTTTTTTTGGGAGGTTTCAAGGAAAAACGATTGAGTGGAAAGAGAGAGAAAAACAAGAAAATGATATGAGGGCCATAACTTATCCCCCTACATTTCATTCTCTAAAGTACTATGGCCTAGTGAATTTATTTGAGGCGTAAACCATATAAGGCCAAATTGGAATTCTTCAAGAACTAGTAGAAAATTCTAATCGCCAAGACCAACACCTCTTGGTTAAGATTTTAGTATTGGAATTGGATTTTGCACAAATTTACCTTATCACTAGTTTTCAAGGAAATGTGCCACAGTAGTAGTGGTTACAAGGAAAAGCACACTAGAGGAGAGTTTTGGTGACTATGTGGTCAAATAATATGCAACACTTGCCTATAAGGTCAATAGTAAGATACCTATTAGAGAGGTGAATAGATTTACATTACACACAATCACCTTAATAACAAGATATGTGGGAACTCATTTAGCCTCTAGGGAACATGGAACTAGCAATATGATATCTGTAATGTATCATTTTCAACTCGGGTGAGTTCTTACTAGTGAATATAAAAGACTAACTAACCAACTGTAGAACAAGGAAGAAGAATCAATTTTGCTATGGAATCATTCTAGTCTCATTCATTTTGGAATAGGTTCCCATGTTGATACAAAGCATATCATACCCTTATCTAATCGCTATTGAGCAACATAAGATATGATGGAATCATCTTATGGGTAGGCTAGAGGGTGGACATGCCCCACAGTGGTTTAACAATGGGTTATTTAGATGATAGAGTGACCATATCACAATTTTGGATGACTATTCTTATGAAGGGACTACATTCATAAAATAATAAGACCTATTCCTACCCCTTAGTATGCATTTGGGGTGCCCTAGGTATCTTTTTCTGGATTGTGAGGATATTTCAATGTTTTTAGTTTTTTGGAATATGTATTTATTTTGTACTTTTTATAGAAATATAGTACTAATAATTTGATGTTTTTTTATGAAAATGTGGAACTATATTGATCCCTGAGTTGGTAATCCTTACATCGGTAATGATTACATTGTCCACGAATAATTGTAGCAAAAAATGGGTGTGAAAAATTGTAGGAGGAGGAGGATGAGGAGTAAGATGAGTTGCAAGATTAGAATATATCCAAACCTACATTTGCACACCTTTAGGGTCTATTTAGCTCACCACTAGGCCTCCTTCAACATATAGATCTCCTCGTGGCATGCTACTACTAGGAGCATCAGGATTAGCTTCCTAGTGTATTTTTCCCCGATGTGAGCTTGGGATATGTAATGGCTCAGAAGCCTAGGCCTAAGATGCTCCTTTCTTACTCATGCAGAGTCTCTAGGAATATCAACGTATACAATCATATAAAAAAATTGATTCCAAAATACATAACTTAAGATAATAAAGAAACAACATATGATTCCTCACAAAATAGACATAGCACGAAGTGAAGTATGCCAAGGAAAATAGCCTCAGCAAGAGCTCAATGATGGCACTATATTTTTCCATGTTGTTAGTTCAATGGAAAAGGAAAATCCCCTTGAACTCACGAGCTCATGGATGGGTGAAAAGAGAATAGAAGTAGTGAAAAATAAGTTTCGAGTACTATGGTCGGCATCCTATAAAGCCTATGTAAATTGTGAATGGACTTTACATATACCAATTAAGAACCACAAATAAGTGAATGCTCAAACTACCATACATATACACCAAAATTGAAAGGGAAAAACACACCACACCTACACTTGTGTATAATATGTATAAGCACATGCAGCTATAAAAATTACTTAATACATTTTTAGATAGATCCCATTACATGGGTCCAATAAAGGATTTCCATCATGATCTACTAATATTTTTTTCCCTTTGTTTCGGAACAAATCTAACAACACAAGGACCATGCCATAGAGGTTGTAGATTATTTGCACCTATATTGCCATGATACTAATCATAGAGGAAGACCCAATCCCCTTCCACAAAAATAGAAGGTTAAAGAGAATTATCATATTTGGTTTTAATACACTTTTATGAGTGTCATCGGTTCACTTTGGAAACATAAGAATGTTATTGAATGAGGTGGGATGAATGTAACAGAAATTCCTCCTTGGAGAAAGTATTAGGTATCAGTCCAATGACTACTTTCAAATATACAATCTTACACTCAATTGGAAGTACAACTTCCACCCCATAAACCAATTAGAAAGGAGTGAAGTATGTAACCACTTTAATAGAGGTTTGATAGGCCCTTAATGTACAAAAAAAGCATTAAATGCTAATTTGATTTATGATTGCCTACCATCCTACAAAGCATGGCTCTTGCTATATGGTTAACATGCTCTATTTGTCCATTAGCTTGGAAATAATAGTGGGTTGGGTTCTCTTCACAAAAACCCAACTTGGTTGTTAATTATATCATCATATGATTGCAAAAATGTGAACTATGATCCTTCACAATCATCATAGGTACACCAAACATAGAAAGGATGCTCTTAAATATGAATAACTCCACAATGGTGCAATAGTTAGAGAATCTAGTCATGGTCTGAAACCACTTCTTGAAGTAGTCCATTGCTACAATGATGTAGTGGTGTCCATTGGTCGAGGTTGGTGTACACTACATATATTCAATTCCCCATTTATGAAAGGGACTTAGAAAAACCATGAGGTGAAGTAAAGCATGGTGAGTACACATCTTCTTAGTATAAGTTTTACAAGGATGGAACTTATGAACCACTGTAATACAGCCAAAAGTACCCAATGTGTAACATTTTCTATATAATCATCTACCTAGATAAATGATCTCCATATTCTCTAATGTGGTAATTATTCGAGACCTATTTTTATTCGTTATGATTGATACATTGATGTAACACTGCATCAAATCCAGATAGATAAAGAATATGAAAAATAATGGCATAAATATTAGCTTGACAATATATAAGTCAACATTCATCACAAAACAACTTGTATTGAAAACATTGACTCTAGATATAAAGAAGGACATCTCATACTATGGATTAGATAAGCTAATGAGGAATAAACATTCATCAGGTAATGAGTCCTCAACCCCAAGTTCTTCATCAACATGGGGTAACTCTGGTATTAAATTAGTAAATTCCAAATATTTCTTGGATTTAGAAATTGAAAACTCCAAGTTGAACCCTTAAAGGATGACAATCCACTTTGAGTAACTCACTCCAATGATTTATCTACTAAGGATATGTTTCATGCCGTTCAAGTTAGAAATGATTGTGGTCTTTCACAGTAGTATCTAATGTCAAAAAATTAGGAATATTTTTTTTTTTCAAAATATAACCTCCCTTTGTAGGAATAATGAAGCTCCAGACCAATAAGGAATTTGCTAAGATAGTCAATGACATTTTCAATATGCATCTTTTCATATTATACAAGAACCATACCAATGGTGGATTAACATGCTATGAGATGGATCAAGAAGTCCCAATTAAAATCAGGAGCGCTCAATAATGGAGTAGGCAACAAGGCTTACTTCGAATAATCAAAAATATTTTTGGGCCCAATCATCCTATGTGAAAAACATGCCCTTATTCAATCAACACATAAAATCTTTTATTATCTCAACATAGTTGGAAATAAACCTATGCAAGAAATCAGTCATCCCTTAAAGTGTTTAAAGCTAGGGAAGGTTATATAGGGGAGAAAAATTAGTGATAGACGTGACCTTTAATGGGTCGATTGTGATCCCTTCCTTGGATAGGATGAAAGTAAGAAAAATCTACCTCTAGGGTAGCACACAAAAGGCACACTTATTCGAGTTCAAACAAATTCAATAATGGTGAAATTGAAGAAAGAATTAGCTAATATGGATCGGATGATGCTCGTGCTCAAGGGACCAAGTAGTAAGTTCATCTATATATACCTAAACATTGTATTTGATGTTGTGAAATATGCAATATATGCCCATTTGGAAAGTGCCACTAGAATTTTTAAGACAAAAAGGATGTTTCTAACAAGAAATGTCTCCCATGGGTAGATAAAGGCAGTTTTTTATCGATCCTCTAGTTTTATCTAGATCTTACTATAGCTAGAAAAACTATACATGAATGAAACAATAGAATTCTTGGCACATTCATCAATAATTTTATTAATGAACACGGTTGGATATTTTTCTTTCACACGAGAAAAATTTAGATCCTTATCACCAATGCAAACCCTCATCATTTCTTCTTTTTCTTCCACCTTATTTTAATAATTTCCTTTTTTAGATCATTTTTCTTGGACACTTGCATATCTCTCATACCTTGTCTTATTTAGATTCTTCTCATATGTGAGTTATGTGGCCATTTCTCTAAGCACATCTATAGTGAACTTGTTGAATAAGTTTCTTAGGGCTTCCGTGATCATTTTGTAAGTGCCAAGCCATAGCATCAGTCCATACTCTATCATACATCATAGTGGCTATAGGTTACATCAACCTCATTTATTGAAAATAATTCCTCTATCCAGATTATGTATGTGAATATATTGACAAGCTAACCACTCTTTTTCATACAATCCCAAATATTAGCAACCACTTCATGTTTTCCTTGATTGTGAATCCCATGTATAAGTATCAAATACGTAGTGACATTGTAATTAATGCCATTCCTCTCCATATTGTTCCATATAATTGTGGCCTTAGTTACTTTCCTAACTTATAAAATAGCCTAACGAATATAACATAATTGTAAATATCCTAATCATGACCATTTTGTGGCATTTCTTAGTAAATCTATAACATTTATTTTGTTTCCTCACATATACCACGTTCTCTAGAAGACAATAAAAAGAGATTTTATTAGGAGCACAACTCATTTAAGTATATCTTCCAAAAAACCTAACCTTGATCTAATTTCCTCAATTTGCAAAAAGATGTTAATCAATGTATTATACTTCACCACATAAAAAAAAATCATTTTGATATCTTTAAAGGACCTTAACAATATTTTTAACCGTTTTCTTGAGAAAAGAGCATGGATTCAGTTTGTGTGTGAAAGTGCATCTAACACACATCCTTTGGTCTTATTCTCATTAAAAAAAATCAAAATATTTATGTATTTTCCCTACTTTGACATACCGATCGAAAAGTGTGTTGTAAACTAACAAGTGTAGCTCAAACCTATCTCCACCATTTCATCCAGCATACAAGGGACCGTATCCAACGTCCTTGTCTTGTACACCATAGTGAGGAATATTGTTCCACTAAATTCGTAGCTGTCTATACCATGTCAAATTACAATACTTGGTGGTTCTTTATGGGACTAAAATAAATCACTAACATCACACTATTTGACATAAGAGTGCACCCGAAGACATCATATAACACATAGTTTGTTTTAGGTATACATATAACATTACATATTTTCCTTGAAATTGAACAAATGCTACACATATTTAGATTTTTTTCCACACAAAATACATGTAATTTTAGCTCACCCTAATCGAAAAACAACTTGGTATTTTTATTCATGTCTTTCATCAATGTTTCCTATAACAAAAACGTGTAACCTTTCCTTGGCCACAATATGGTTGCATCTAAGTTTCTTTGTCACTTTTTTGTCCTTCAATGGATTTCCCACTTTTCTTACCTCAACAAAATCCCCTATAATCATCTAGGTTAGTTCCGAAAAAGGATTTTGACTTAAATTGCATTGAGATTTGGGTTTTTTCTATTTTCATCAAAAAAACACATCAAGAGTAACATCCTACAATGAATCACATGCTAATTTTTGGATTAATTCTTGCAATCTTATCAGCTTCTAAGTTACGGTATGATATTTAAACATTTGTAGGAGCTTATATTATTTGTTCCTAGAGTTTTTTCTCATATATTAACTTGTCCAAAATATTCTTATATAGAAAAATGGATTATTTGGGTTTCAAATCTCATCATCAATTTATATAATTCCAATCACTTCCATTGATACTCAATAATGGCAACTTGGAACTAGAACAATCCAAAACTTGTATAGCTTGTAAAGCTATGTTATTGTTTTACTTCCACCAAATTTTTTGGATCAAAATCTCCTCTAGATAAAGGAATCTAAGAAACCCTTACATGCCTAGATAGATGAAAGGCTCTGAAATTTCACTATCATTGTAGTTTCGCACTTCTTAATTTCATGTTGTCAATGTTATTTTGAATTGGAGCTTGATGCTCGAACATGAAAATACAAAATATCCCATTACATACTAAATATGAAAATATTCTCTCGAAAATATATTGAAACTATTGGATGTAATCCCAAATACGAAACCCT
>APFE031139788.1:12988-28591 GCA_000404065.3 Pinus taeda
AAAAAAATAATTAATAAGGTTATGAGTTATTTGAAACAAGCAAATTTTTCGAAATGATGACGTGATATTTTGTAAGTTGATACATTTTTAGTTATGAAGAAATAAATTAGAACATTTTTGGCATTTTTAGTTATTATAATTTTTTTGGTTAATAAAAAATTTCATGTCTCAAAAAATACGTTTTACTGGCTTTTAGCAAATTGTGTCCAGAAAGGAATTAACCACCTCAAAGAGAAACTAATAAGTGTAATTTTTTGCTAGGTACAATCAAATTTGGCTATGATCCTCCCATAAATCTCCATGGTCTCCATGCATGAATTGTATAAAAGAAATACTATCTACTATCATGAAAAAGTGACCCTTGTGAGGATGTAGAATAAGGACATTCTCAAAGAAAGTGGGGACCGAGTAAGTTAATCACTACCTTGGATGAATTCAAATCCACTTTATGGAAGAGAGTAACATGTTTTCAAATTTGGAAAATTTTAATGTAATGTAGGTTTTCAAAAATGATTGTCATGTTGTGCTTTCGTGCTTCCCTTGCATTTGCTTGCCTGTCCCTCCCTTACATCTCTACAATTCATTCTTTTCCCTCTTGTAACCACCAACCCAGGCTGTGACTGAGCACTAAGGTCATGGAGAATATTGGGGGAGGAGCCCTTGGCTCCTCCCACCCTCAGAGTCTTGATACAACTACTGCATATTTAGTTTTGAATCCGCCTAAACTTTCTCTAAACACTGCCAAAGATGGACAGAATAACAATAAAGACGTTGATGAAGTTATGATGAAATCTTATGACAACCTCGAACCGTAACAGGGGAACACGAGAAGCTACAAAGTTAAGTCAGATAAAATTCTCAGGTTTCACATTCACCTATCTATACTAAATAATAACATCTAGTTTATGAAGGACCATGCTTTGATTGGAAAATTCATTGGGGTTCGGCGTATGGAAACAATCCTTCTCTAATGAAGTTCACAGAAATGGAATCCAAAAGTGCACTATGACCTCAAGATGTGCTCCAAAGGTTCCTTCACAGTAATCTTCAAAACACCAGGATGACCTCAAGTCGGCTCTGGAGGGCATCCCTCACTTTCTCAACTCAGCTGGGATTTACATGACATAATGGACTCATTGCTTCATCTTAGAAAAGGAGGATTTCTTATGCGCCCTAGACTGGGTTTGCCTATATTCCCTTCCCTACGAATACTATGACTCTAGCAACCTCCGCGACATCAGAAATAGCTGGGTAAAATTTGTTTTCGTATCTGAAGAAACCCACTAGGGATTCTATGCTGCATATGCCTGAATGTGTGTATACATAAACATATCAGGCTCCTTACCAGAATTCATCGCACTAGAATCTGAAGAAAATGACCGATTTAAAATGTTGGATTTTGAACATGTGCCATTTAGAAGTAGAAATCGAATAAGCATGCCACGCCTTTAAATATTATCCCCACAATGACCCAAAACTTGAGGCCAAAACTTCAAGTCTCAAAGATGGAGAGGGCTTCATCAAGGTACAAAACAAGTGCTCACACACGAAGTAGAAAGGCCAAGCAACTCAAGCGAGCCAACCAACTTCTAGAAACAACTTCAAAGTTCGCTAGAACCTCTTAAAAGACAACAATGACAACACAGTTGCTCAAGCAGTAGAGGAACTCAACATAAAGGAAGCTTTGCAAGAGGCCCAAGAAAAAGGAAAGAGACCAGAGACCATGGATAGTGCAAATCCAAAAGAACTCGAACCTCAGGAAGAGTACGCCCCTCTGACAAAACATGAGGACTTCACAGATCTAGGAGACCTTGAAATGATTTCTATTGAAGGCGCCTGCAAGAGGAATGCAACAAGATGAATACCTGACAAATGAATCCACCTCCTTGTGGCCACCCTCCAAAAGTCAAAGGAAAAACTGCAAATCAGAGTGCAAACTATTACCAATAAGGCTGACAAGAAGATCAGAAATGATTTCAAGAAGGGAGGGAGAAAATCCATGCTATAAAGACTAGACACCCTAGGATGCAAACTGATGGAGTTTGGGCAATACAAGAAAATCTCAAAATATAATCCACCCAACCAGACCTCTCCTCATGAAGTTCGCCTCCTAGAATATAAGCGGTCTGAAAAACCACTTGAAGCACCATCTTCTCTGTATGAATATCCAGCAGGACCTTCCTACCATCTTGCTCATTCAAGAAACAAAGTGCACCAGCACAAAGTCTACCACCATAATATCCAGGATATGGAAGCAAGAGAAAATCCTAGTAGTGGATGTGGAGGGTTCTCCTAGTGGCCTTGGTATAGCCTGGAATCCTCCCATCATAGGTATGGAACTCCTCTCTTTTCACTTTATTTTTCTTACCTTATCTTTCCACCTCTTAGGTACCAACCTCTAAGGTACATTTTCCAATGTATATGGCCCTTAAGTCCCCTCTAAAGCATGAGATACTTGAACACATATCTTCAATAAAAATCCAACTTGATCTCGCCAACTGGATCTTAGAAGGAGACTTCAACATCATCACCTCCCTTCAGGAGAAGAAGGTAGGGCATAGACAACTTGAACAAGAGTCTAAACTCTTCTCAAGCTTTATTGATGACTCCAACCTTGTTGATGTCAAAACCACCAATGGTTTATACACATGGAAGAACAAGCACAGTGTGGTGCCTAAATTTCCGCTCACCTTGACAGATTCCTACTCTCCGAGGACCTCGTGGTGTGAGGAAACGATCTCTATATCATCATTCTCCCCTCTTCAGGCTTATACTATTGACCCATTATCCTCTCTTGGAGAGCCCACAAAAAACACATCAAGAAACCCTTGAGATCCGAATAGTTCTAGCTCACTAACCCAAACCTCATCCCCAAAATTGAAGGCTAGTGGAATGGAATGAGCCACTTCCAAGGCTCTAAAATGTTTGTCTTTCAAAATTTACTCAATCAAATCAAGCTCTGAATCTGTAAGTTGAACAAAGAGGAATTCAGACACATATTTCACGATAAATAATCCATCAAGAAATCCATGGCACAACTACAACATGACATAAATCTCCATGGTAGATCTGAATCCAGTAATGCTTAAGAATCTCACCTCTCCCAGAAACTTGAGGAAACATACAAACATGAAGAGATTTACTGGAAACAAAAATCTAGAATCCCCTATCTCAAAGAAGGAGAATGTAACACCTCCTTCTTCAACATATCTATTATCCAACACAAATCCAACGACATGAGCTTCCTACTCTAAAAAGAATCGGGAGCCATGGTGGAGACTCAAGAGGAGATTGAGCAGGATTTGGCCAACCACTTTTCTAGTGTGCTTGAGGAGCTTCCTATACAACAAAGGGAAGTTATCTCTCAAATCACAACCAACATCTTTAAACTCATTACAGAGGTTCACAATGTTTCCCTCATGAGACCCATCTTAGAATTTGAATTCCATGATGCCATTTTCTAAATGGAGGATGATAAGGCCTCATGACTAGAAGTTTTTACCGTATCCTTCTTCCAAGGATGTTGGCACTTTATTGGTAATGAGATCCATGACATTGTGGAAGTGTCCAGAACAACCAAATCCATCCTCCAAGTCCTCAATGCCACATTCCTCACCACTATCCCAAACAATGACAATGTAGCCTCGCCTGGTAAGTACATATCCATAGCCTTGCAATTTCATGTACAAAATTATGTCCAAAATCATTTCCAACATGCTCAAACCACTCCTCCACCTCCTTATCTCCCATGAGAAATCTAACTATGTTATCCCATGAGATCATTCATTCTCTCAAATCTCTCAAAAAACTGAAGTTTGACATGTCCAAAGATTTTGATAAATTAAACTGGAATTACATTGAAATAACCCTCAAGGACTTTGGTTTCTGCACTCAATAGATCCAATGGGTTATGTCTCTATTATCCACTCCCTTTTTCTCCATCCTTATCAATGGAATCCTTTCCAACAGCTTTCTTCCCTCAAGAAGTGTTAGGTAAGGAGATCCCCTCTCCCACTTTCTCTTCATCCTCATGGTTAAATGTCTGGGATGCACCATTCACACTTCCAAGCCCAGAGGATCCCTCTGAGGCCTCATAATTCACAATGAATCCACTCATACTCATTAGAAATTTGTTGATGACACACTTCTTATGAACCACCCTTTGGAGCAAGAAACCAGATATATAAATGCCACACTCAACCCTTTCTATAATAGCCTAGACAAATCTCAGATCTTCTTCTTCAACACCCTTCCCATCACGTAAAGGAAATTCCTTCACATCCTTGGTTTCTTCATTGCATCCCTCCCAACCAAATATCTTGGAGGTCCCCTCACTTCCTCTATCATTAAGCACTCCTCCTAGCAAGACCTCTTAGACAAGTTCGCCTCCAAACTTGATTGTTGAACTAATAGAGCCCTCAACTTACCTAGTCAACTCACCCTCCTTAAATTGGTTCTTCAAGCCATGCCTATCTACCTCTTTTCTATTCTAGTTTCCCTAAATGGGTCCTTAGAGATATCAGAAGAATTCAAGACTCCTTCTTATGGGGAGGATCAAACCTCAAGCACAAATCATCACTCATTTAATGGGACACCATATGCCTTCCAAAATCCTTTGGTGGACTGGTAATTTGTGATCCACAAAACGTCAACAAAATTATGGGTGCCAGAATTTGGTGGAAATGGATAGAGATGAAGCAAGAATTTGGGCTAAGATCTAGCACTATAAATATGCAAGTGACCTCCCTCAACAAAATTTGATCCATCTGTCTCACCCATGTTCAAGCTCTCTGATTTGGTAGATAGAAAATAAAAAAAGGCTTATGATTCCGGCTCATAGTTTGTGGGAAGTTCGCGATGGATGTTGAGTTGACTTCTCTAATGATTCCTAGCAACAACAAACAATCCTAGCCTCGACCCTCCCCACCCTGCTCAACCTTTCTTGTGACTTTAGCATTAGACGACTTTCCATCTCCTAGTTCTATTCCAACACCAATAACCCTTCAAAGCACTCCTGGGCCCATGAAATTCTATGCTTGGAGGAAGCAAACAATATCAACCAATCACTCCTGAAACAAGATTTGGAAAAAAGATCTATTAAGCCAAAAGATGGAAATGATGTGCTCCATTGCGGATACCAAAATTAAAGAAAATGTTTTCACAAGGAAGCCTATAGCCTCGTCATTCAACATGATCTTCTAACATTAGACCCCTTTTAGAACAAGTTTTAGATCCTCAATACTTGGCCTAAAATAAAAACTTTCCTCTAGCTCTTATCCAAGTGCAAATTCCACACATGGGATAATATGATTAAAAAATGCCTCCATGGACCATCCTAGTGTGTTTTATGTAGAGACCAGCAAGAAACTCTAGATCACCTTTTCCTCGCCTATCCTTTTTCCAAATCCTTATGGAAAAAATTAGAGCACGGTTTCCTAACATCAATCGAGAAAAAGGATGGCATTACCAACTCTCTGAGAAAATGGCTAGTATACACCTTCATCAACAACATCCTATCTCACATTTGGATCATGGCTCCTCTCTTCCTGGTGTGGTAAATCTGGGAAGAGCACAACCAAAGGATATTCACCAACTCTCATAATCTTCCAAAGGAAGTCTATCTGTTTATGCACATGCACTTGGAGGAATCAACAAGTCTCAACAAATGGACCATAAAGGAATTTCAAAGCCCTCACACAAAAGAAATACATTCTCAATTGGGGAAGCATCAAACACCCCAATATAGCTCCTGCAAGACTCCCCACCCAAATCCCACCATCCCCCTCCTCTTGGTATACTCCCCTCCCCTTCACTCTAAACTAATATTTGATGGAGCCTCTCAGGGAAATCCATGGGAAGCAGGCTTTGGAGGTGTTACCAGAGATCATACAGGATAGGTTATTCAAATATACAGGTGTTACATTGGTCATGAAAGTAATAATGTATTTGAGATGACACCTCTCATTGAATGAATCAAAACAACACTCATAACAATCACCTTCTTCCTCTGACTGTTGGAGACTCCTATATCATTATCAACATGGCCAACAAAATCTGGGTAGGCTCTAGGCTAGCGGATCAACTACCACGTTCAACCTCTAGCCAACATTATGACTCACCATGAAGCCATCATTTTCTCACATGGCAAGAACAGAATCAGTGGCCTTGCTAGCTTTCTATCCAAAAAGGGAATCGAGGATCATCAACTCCTAGCATGCTGGTCACCTATCCCAGTCTAGTTCCCCCAATGCTTAAGTTTGGCTAATTGAGAGTTTTTATCCTTGGATATAGGTGAATAGAGGGCGATCTCCCTAATCAACTAATGGTTTATGACATCAGGAGGGAATCTAACTTCACATGACACTTTCCTGACCTAATTACTCCATGCATCCCATCACCTCGGTTTTCGAGAACCTTGCTTCTTATCCAAACCTTTTATGCTACTGTGACCTTACCTCCCTTCCATTCCTTCTCTGGTTGCTTACCCTTCCACTTAGTTCCACTCCTCCCACCCTTGTTTCTATGCCCTGTTGTGCCTACATTCCAATCATAAGCGGTGAGAGAGGGTAAGTTCCTTTCTCAATGCATTGACGAGTCTGAGGGAGACCCTTAACCACCTTGGAAAAGAATTCCATTGCCACCTTATTTAACCATTAAATTCCAAAGCATATATGCAGGAAGGAGTCATGATGGAGGAAGAGGAAATGCACCATGGGTGCTCATCCCTCTAGGCCTGTGCAAACTTTCAGCCCGATAGCTAAAAGAATGGTAAGACATCAAGGAAAAAGCCATGCATCGAATTTTTGAGCTCTTTGTGCTTCATTGCAACTCGTATACCTCCTTGAAGTGGTTCTTGGTTAGCATGTAGGGACTTGGGGATTAATTACCCTTGCAGTTTGCCCTCTTTCAAGCTTCTCTCCCCCACTCCCAATCCTAAAAATCCCCTGCCTCTCATTGCACCCATTGCTCCTCCATATGCAACCACTACTCCCCCTTCTTCCCCCCAAGGCCTAGCCCTTATGGGTGCTTCATTCTAGAGGAGATCCCATAGATTAGTTTGATATAGGCTTGTGGAATCTCTTAGGAACATGGTGGCTCCATCTCGACTTCATTCTATATTCATAGTAGTTCACATCACCTACCAACATCCTGAGCAACTCTAGGTCGATTTTTCTCTCTTTCTGGTTAATGGCTCAGGGAAGGGATTTTAGTTTGGATATTTCTAGTGTGAGAGCACCGTTGAGAAATAATGTAATTTTGGTTTCCCCCTTTAGGGGAAGAGTACTATTCCCTTATCTATCATGTCTTCTCACTTTGAGGTAGAGACAAAACTTGTCGCTATAAATACTATAAATTTGGCTCAAATAATATAAGCTAGACATGCTTACTTACAAAATGGAAAAAATATGTTTTCAAATTTAAGTTGAAGGATGGTTGACATCTCATATTTTCTAGTGGCACCTATAACAAGGGGTTGAGAGGGATGTATTTACATAATTTTTTTAAGGATGGTTGAGGTCTCATATTTTATAGTGGCACCTATATCATGGGGTTGAGAAGGATGTATTCACATAACTGTTTTCTATAGTTTGATCTAGAAACAGATGTTCCATCAATAGCCTCTACCTATCTTCCCACCTTTGATGGTTTGGGATGATAAAATGTTGTGAGATATGGAAAAATTGTGTTACAAAATTTACAAAGAAGTGGTTCTAGTGAATGAAATTCCATATGAAATTATAGAGAATCTAGATAGCTCGATTCACATCCATGATCTTGATAATTTGTTATTTTTTTCCTTTCAAATGAAATCCTACCAACATTATGGAAATTTCTCCCTAGAATGTTCAAACGATCCCAACAATCCCAAAAAATAGCTCCTGACTGTCCTTTTACACTAAAGTGCATAAATTATTATGCATCACTCCCCTATACCTCTAGTCACCTTAATTCCTACATGTTAAATTTGTTCTTCCCTCCCTATTTCTAACTACATTTCTCATCTCTTCCCTTAACTAATTATTTCTCTTGATCCTTTGCATATCCCTCACTCTCCTTCCCTCATTGAAATTTTAATTGGAACCTTCCCACATAACCCTACCACCTTAAGGAGAAAGACATTAAATTCTCTAATTATATGTCAATTCTAGGGGGAAAATCAATCAAAGAAATCAAACAGGAATATGTAAATAAATGAAAAATACTGGGCATTGAAGAACCCTATATAGCGTGTTTAATCAGGGCCTGAAAATAGGCCAAATGAAATTACAAATATAATCTTCTAGAACCTTTAGGTATTAGGAACCACTAATAATAAATAAATTTACACGAATGGTAATACAATATAAAAGGGGAAAATGTAGTTCTTATTTATAAACATAACAAAAAGAACTTTGGAAGGGTCACTAAAAAATCAATTTCAAAGAAGCCTCTATGGGTGCATACATGATCTACAACCTATCAGAGGTGGAGCTATTGTACTCTATGCATAAATAACGTTGTCTCTACAC
The DNA here is from genome assembly GCA_000404065.3 of Pinus taeda. Lineage (NCBI taxonomy): Eukaryota > Viridiplantae > Streptophyta > Pinopsida > Pinales > Pinaceae > Pinus > Pinus taeda. The sequence goes on from APFE031139788.1 coordinate 21,499, forward strand.
ACATTTTGAAGACAAATATGATGTTAATATTTTAAAATTATTCATTGGGTATGTTTTACATTCTTTGCACAATTAGCCCCACATGTGATTTGTATAGGTAAAGTGTAGCAAGAAGCTCATCTCGGAGTTAAAACCTTTGAAAAGAATTTATCAGCTTTTGGGTGTTTTGGGAACATTAGTTTTTATTTTAATAATTTTGTGGTGCATGGTGGTTTATCTCATTTTTTCTCTTATTACAGAGCTATAGCTTTATTCTAATATAGGGTTCATGGATTGGGGGTTTATGGATTTTGTAGGATATGCATATTGTATTATAACATTGCAAAGAGAGAATACACTAAAAATAACCATTTTGGTTTTCTTGGTTTGGGTTTCAAGTGTAAAATTTCTTTATTAAATGTGTGTGCCATTGAATATTTTATAATTTTAATTAAGAATATATTTATAATGATTAAATGTACAAGGTTAAAACAAAAATTTCTTATCAAAGAAATCTACCTTCAAGGGAACACCTTTGTGTCTAAGGATTTTATCTTGGCCCTATGGTTGAGATTTTTTTAGTGGGGGACGGGGGACTTGCAGAATCAAAGGAAATGGATGGAAGATCAAAGATACAGTTCAAAAAAATTAATGGCAAGAGTTTTGAACTATGGAATCCACAAATGGAATATCTTTTAGTGCATAAAGATCAAAGGATTTTTGTGAATCTAGGTATTGGCCCGATGCCAATGTTAAGAAAACACTGCATAGAGTTATATTGGAATTCAAATAACATAATAAAATAATTCCTCTAAAATTTTGTATTATTCAGTATTTTGTGAGAAGCCACAATATTGAAGGAATTGTGCAATAGGATATAGGATTTGTATTTGTCTAAGCCCCTAGTGAATGAATTGTTTTTGCAGAAGAAGCTATATAACCTAAGGATGAAGGATGCACTTATAGTCATAGAACTAATGGGAACCATCAACAATATTGTAATTCAATTATAATGTATTCATATTAATATTTTTGATGAACATAAGTGTATCAATTTTGTTGTCTTCCTTGCCATGCTCATTTGAAAATCTAGTTGTTTCCATATGTAGAATGCAACTACCTAAAGTTTTTATGAAATAGTATCATCCTTCTTGTTGAAGGATATGAGATAGAAAAACATCGAAATTTAAAACACATATTTGTTATTTATAAAAGAACACTCCCATTATAGAATTAAAATCAATTCTTCAAGTTATCAATCTAAATATAGAGGAAAATGTAAATCTATAAGAAAATCACTAAAGGTATGTTGGATATGTGGAAAATGTGGCATTTCAAGAAAATTGTAGATCCAAAATTGTTGATTAAGGGAAGGGATGTGATGATGCTCCTTCAATAGAAGTATATATATGCTCAAAGAAAGTATGGGATTAGTGCTCGGTTTCTTTAGAAACATATGTTAATGATGAGGCATGAATCATTGAATTAGGTGAACCTTTTCATATGACTCCCCACAAGGAATACTTTTGTGAGTATGAAAATTTTGATTGTCATGATATTTTCCTAGGAGATGATTAAACAAGAAAAGTCAAATCAAAATGAAAATCCCATTGACACTCACATATGTAAGGGTTAGAGCACTCACTAGTGTTCTAAACATTGCATAATTGGCTACAAATTTGATTTATATAGGCAATATGAATAAAATAAGTATTTGAAAAGAAAATTTGTAGCATTGTTCAAGGGGCAATGGAATGTTTATGGTGAGCTCATATTAGAGCTCTCTATAAGTTACTATAGCTCACTTTTAGTGATAGGTGCTGTTAAACACACATGGGCAGCAAGAGAAATATGAAAGATAAAACATGAAAATGCATTTTTTATTAACAAATGATTTACATTTATAATACATGTTGTGACCATTGTGTTTCACATCCCAAGGTCTCTTGGACTACTTTGCCTATTCGGTTCCCACACTAACCCATTGAGGATTAGGTGTCCAACATTCCCCCCCTTAATCCGAAGGGTTATGTATGAGTACAAGAAGAGAGTTGTAATACAAAATGTGCAAAAAATGCATGGCAGCACTAAGCTAAATGTGCTTTGTGAAATGTTGGTATAAAGGGTGGTGTTTTAAGGATGACCACCAACACTCGAACACTTAGTGCAGTTCCCAGAACTCTTCCAAAATTGGAAAGAAGCTGAAATCTTCTGCTAGAGGAAGTGCTCCTATTGTTTTGAAGAGGGAAACCTTCAACCATGAAAGGGAGGTATCACCTCCCATAAAAGGGAGAACTTCAACATGAAAAGGGAAGTCTCAACCTATGATGGTTTAAGGATGACCAACAACTCTGGAATGCTTAATGCAATTCCTGGAACTCTTCCAAATCTGGTAAGAAGTTGGTGTCTTTTGCTAGAGGAAGTGTCCCCAATTCTATTCCTGGAATTCTTCTAAAACTGGCAAGAAGTTGAAGTCTTTTGCTAGAGGAAGTGTCCCAGATTACCAACTGAAGGCATGCTCAGCGGCATCTTTGTCTCTGGCTACAACTCTAAAACTGGTGTGGCAGGTTGGGGCTCAGGCTCACTTGATGTGGCCTTGAAGCTTGTAGATGACCATCTTTTCCCCGCCTATCAGATACAAGTTGAGATGATGGAGAAAACTCAACTGCAAGATTGTTCAATACTCTGGAACAAGTTCTGACATGTGATTGCAATATCTTCTTGGCTGTTGATGCCTATTGCCAAGAAGCGATCGATCCAAGATGAATCTTTGTTCTTGCAGGATGTTTGTTTCTGAAGCATCTGTGTGAAGAATGGGTGGTTTTATGACAGTGCTTACATGGATGAAGATCAAAACAATGATCTTTTAGATGGCTAAGTTGGTCACGGTGTTGGCACTTCACAATCTGTTGTTGTTGTTGTTGCTATGGAAGAGGGGCAGAATCTGGAACAGCTGGAGGTGAACTGTCATGAAGAACAGGTGGAGATGAATCATCCTCAAGAAATCCAACAGTTTGAAATTGAATTGGATTTGAGTAGTCTGGAATATGAGAGGAAAAGTCCTTGTCATATCCAAGACCAGTTCTATGCTTTTTGTGGACAAGATCTTCCCAAGGTCGGATGATGCGCTTGGGAAGTGCAAGCTGAACCTCTGCATCTGCATCTAACCTTGTTGCTTTATCTGAATGAACTGTAACATTATTGACTTGTTGTTGATGGGTTGTTTTCTCAATGTTTTGAACAGAAAGATGTTCAGAATGACTCCTCTATTTTAGTTCTTCTTGTTGTAGCTGAGATTCGAGCTGTAAAAAACAATCTGTTCTTGTGCATTTTTTAAACAGGTTTGAATATTTCTGAGAATGACTTTATCAATCATGATTGTGTTGTCGACAGTAGAATATATTAAATTTTTTAGTAGTTCCAACACTCCATCAACCATTTTCCAACAATTTATATTATTGAATGCAATCCCAAAATCAAATAAAGGGTGCTCCACAAAGCAAGACTTCAACGTAATAGCTTCAACGCTTCTCATCATATATAAAGGACCAATATTATACTAGCATATAGGTTGGATCAGCGTACAATAACCAATAGCTCATCTCATCGCAGATAACCAAAACACACAACATCACCATCATCTCCCAAGGAATCCATATATAACTCCTTCAGCATATAATAGTCTTGATCACCGCAATTACTTCAGTATTTTATAAAATGGAAAATGTTTTTTTTTCTTTCTTTTACAGAGCTATTGCATGTAGTCACCAACGCAAACTTAATTTTGAATAGAGAAAAAATAAAGGCAGTCACTCACTCACAGGTTTATTTACACAACACCACACTATTTCTTTTCACTGGTCATCTCAAAAACGAGCCCAAGTTTCTTGGCAGTAAGATTGAGTTTGTAAAAAAACTAACTTTAAATATTCAATAGCAAATGGATGGCGCTGACTCACGGTACTTTTATAGATTGTGGCTATAAATAACAGGAATCACTGGCTTCTTTACTCACGGTGTTGGCTTTGCGATAATTATTCTCCTTATTTTGTGATGGCTCTGGCAATATCCAGAATTCACTGTGCCCTCAGATCACGTAAACAAGACTAGAAGCTCACTGCACCAGTGCTCATGTTCACACCTCTCATGTGTTTTTCTCTTTTTCTCTTCTACTCTTGCAATAAATCAAACTTTGCTCTTCTCTCCTCTGGTGCAAGCAGCGGTTCTCTGTCAATATAAACACACATGGAGAAATCTAGCTCGTTCGCTAAAGCAGTGTGGACACTGTAGGAAGTTTTCTGGAGTACAGGTTCAAACAATTACCATTGTTATCACCGCCAGTGGCATTTTTCTATCAACTTTCTTCTCATTTGCAAGAAGTCCGCGGATGGATTAACATTATTGATACCTTCAGGCTTCAGAAACAACCTTTTCTTGACAAAAAGAAATTTCTAGCATTTATTAAGTGATAAATTAAGAATCTTGCTACCAAATTTTTAGAAGAACGTCAGACCGAGTTTTAAGAAAAACGTGAAAGTAGCTGCCAAATGGCTGGTTTCTAAGTTGAGTGACCTCCAATTTTTTTCCGGAGAGAGCATTCATGATGACGGATCTATGGTTTTTTTCATACAACAAGGAAGCGACTACTGATGTGACGTTTTTGTACATTGCTGATGGCTTGAAGGAGGTCACGTGTTAAACACAACTTTTGTGTGAGGATGTGTTAAACATAGCTTCTGAGTGAGGCGTTGTTGTCATTAAAAGACAATCTTTAACTACCCAGATCCTTGAAGCGGCAAGAGGAGACTTAAACTTGGGACGCCCGCATCAACATCCTTCAGAGTCTTATGCCAGGTCTGGACACACCCACGATGTTGCAAGAGGTGGCTAACTATATTCATGCATTCAAGATGCAGGATGTTGGCTTGCCGTGCAATGGTAACACGCTTCCTCTATGCGATGGATACGCTTGTGACCTTCAGCCCACTATTTAATATATGAACTTAACACTAGCGATGAATGGGAATTTTCCTCAATGGTTCGAGCCGCCTCAATTTATTTAGAATGTAGTGATTTTACCAAAGTACATGGGTTCCAGTGCGATGAGATATTTAATTTAATATGCTACTTTCAACGCAATAACAGTCGGCCTCCCTTTGTAGCTCGACTTTCCAGATTTTATGCTCATACAACTCTCAATCTATCACTCTTCTTGTTGGAAGACTCTAGCTCATAATCAATCTTGTACTAGCTTCATTAATCTGCCTTGGTGGTTGGAAGGGACGGATTCTTGGCCCTTAATAGAATTTTGTTTGCAGTTTGATCCCTGTGCTGGAGACTTTCTCTGCCCTAGAAGCCAAAATTTTGGAATTTGTTGCTCCAAGGGATGGTAACAATCCTTAACAGCTTCTCCTTATAAAACAAGAATAACATTCGACCTAGTTCATCTCCAATACAACACTCACAAAACCAATCACCAAAGCTGACCACACTTCAAATAGTGATTCAATGTTGGAGGAATGTAACGTCTGACGATTTCAGGATTGTGGGTGTGCCAAAAAGGTATAGAGAAATATGAATGGTGTGCAGAATTTCAAGAGGAACCTAGTGATGAAACTATGATTCAATGCAATGCATAGGTTAGAACAACATGTAGATGGACACCAAATCGACTTCATATAGTATATGCATAGAGAAACAACCACATTAACTAACAATAATACACTAACATGAAAATTGGCGTAGAGAAGCGTTAAACACAACATTCAATAGAAGACTGAAGCGACCAGCAGAATCTAGTATGGCAATTCAACATATGGACAGTGAGTCAAAGACCAAAAATGGAGACCTACGGATTTCAGAGGTTAGGAATGTCAGGGATGGTAGGATAATGGCTAAAATTTGTCTTTCTTCAACGCAGAATACAATTGCAACAACTAAAATAGTCACTCATATCAGAAAATACACATGGAGATCAGCAGGTACAGGGACATTCAAAACGCTTTGCATTCCTTTGACCGGCGTATAGAGACATAACACAGGGAAAATCAATAGTCCATTCCAACACATGGAGATATATGCATTCAAATGCCATGAACTACGCTCAGACTTCAAGCTCAAAGCCAATGCATGAATCAACAAGAAATATGATTGCACCCAAACTTCACAACGCACATAACATTAATGGTCAGAGTAGGTAGCTTGAACAGAAATCAGCCAACGCACCAGGACTTTTAACTCTCAATATTTTTTCACGGCCTTCAACACATAGCAGAGGTCATATTTATAACCACATTCCACAGTCCAAGGCATATACTGCATATTTAAATATGGATCAATGCATCTGGCTCAATAGGACCATCACATATGCCTCGCACTATTTCAAGGCTTTCCATACACCACATTGTGGTATTCATTCAATGCACCAAAAGATATACATATGCCAGCACAAATATATACAACGAATTCAATCATATATAAATATTTAGACCAACACGTATATAGAGTTTTGATTAGTAGTAGGCATATAAAATTCAAAATATGTACCACTATTTGAATGCTCTATTCTGAGTAAAGCTTCAACACCAGCTAATGAATTAATGAACCAGCAATATCATTGCACGGACAGTTCATGACCCACATAAAATTAATGGTCAATGCATAGGTCTGGTAAAAGAAACACAACAAAAGGCCACAAGAAAATAGTGACTTAAATATGAGCAGGGCCAGAATTCGCCCGCTCTGATACCATGTTAAACACACATGGGCAGCAAGAGAAATATGAAAGATAAAACATGAGAATGCATTTTTTTTTAACAAATGATTTACATGTTATGACTGTTGGGTTCCATATCCCAAGGTCTCTTGGACTACTATGTCTATTCTTCTTCCACACTAACCCATTGAGGATTAGGCATCCAACAGGTGCAATAGTTATATTGTCCTTGAAACTGGAGTAGAATAAGTAAAATAATTCCACAACAACTATATACAACAACATAATAACCACCACATATATTTTTAGGAAGTATTATAGAAAAGTCATACACATATCTTTCTCTCCATGATACTAGTAGTTATCAAATTTACTACTCGTTTGCTACCATAATTCTTG
>APFE031139788.1:28687-45883 GCA_000404065.3 Pinus taeda
TTTCCCAACCCTAGGAGGGAATAGGGAAAGAAGGTGATCAATAGAATTAAAAATGGATATGAAGGCCTAGGTGATAGAAACTAGGAAGCTTCAAAGGAATTCACAGGAATTATTTTCAATAATGGACTATCATACAATCTCTTGAGAAAAAAATTATGTTGTCTAATCAAAGAATGTACATAGTGGGAAGTGTTGAATTTTGACCAACTTGGGAGAAATTTCCCTACAGATCACTTTATGTGCTTAACCCATTTCACCCTTGAAGCGAATTATTTCTCAAGAACAAATTATTTTTCATAAGAGAAAAAGTTATTTCAGAAGTATTTTATAAAGCAATTAGACATGTGTAAAATAAAATAACTTAAGCAATTCAAGTAGACATGTGCAAAATAAAATCACTTAAGTTATCTAATTCAAATGGATCACTTGTGGAGCTTCCAAACACTTAATTCGAGGAAGGGATTTTTCCTCAAAATTTTCTATATATTGAAAGGAAGGCATCATTGTGATGATCATCAAGATATTTCTCTCTATCTCTCTCTCATATTGGTGCTCAAACTATCTGAATTTCACATTGGTGATTCATTTGGATTTCTCATTGATAAATTCTTTAGAACATTTATTGTTTGGCATATCTATTGTTTAGCAGATCTAATGTTTGGTAGATCTATTTTCTAGAAGGTCTATCATTTTGTAGATCTATTGACAGATCTCAGAACTCTCAAACTACAACTCTTGCACTTGGAGGATATTTCTCTCATATTTTTGGCTCGACCTCTTTTCATAGATTCTTATTACTAGCTTGCATTAGCTAAATGAAGGGATCATATTACTCTCATTTGGAGGTTTTTTTATCTCACATTCAAGAGGTATATTGTACTAGTTTTGTTCTCAGATCAGAGGTATAATTATTGTTGCTAATATTCTCACTCTAGTAGTAAATTGTGCTCTTGCTCTCCTCTTGCATCAAAAGTATTATTTCAATTGGTATTTCTCTCACACCATAAGTATTTAGCTCTTGTATTTCTCTCGCTCCGTAGATATTATATTCTTGGTATTTCTTCCACACCATATTTTGATTGATGTTATATTACATTCGCTTCAGTAGCATTCTAATCTTGAATTTGGAAAATATTTCTCTTATTATTTATCTCTTTCACTTTGTTCACGCACTTCTATCTACTAATATTTTTTTTGGAACCTTTGAAAGTTTGTGGTGGTATTTTGATTTTTCATATTAAAAGGGGTTGTTACTAGTATTATTTGTAACAGGGGTTTTGTACTCTGATTATGTATCTTTTCTCAACATTTGAAGACGATCTAATAGACAATAAATTTAATATGGTTTTGCCCCATAGTGGAGTTTTCCTCTAGTCTTGGACCAAATCCTGTGTCTTTTTGTTCATTGAACGTCTTCTATGATTTATGATCTATGAAATTAAATTTTAAATATGCAAAATTTAACATGGTATCAAAGTGAGGAGAAGACAAGTTCAAGGATAGTAAGTTGAAGGCTATTGTCTTCTAGAAGATTCAATTTTCTTCTTAATGCACATCAAATGATCAGTTTAGAAGGCTATACATTTTTTCAAGGATAGAAAGAAATAGTCAAGGGCTTCAAACTATGCTTCCTGGAAACTCAAGATGGACACCAACTTGGATGGGGAAGATGTCTAGGAATATTTTGAAGGAGGTGTATGCCAAGCTCCAGAAAATGAATCTAGTGCTGCTACGGAAAAATAAAATAAAGGTGATATCAAAGCCCGTAAAATTATCATTGACTCATTGAAAGATCATCTTCTTACATGTATCTCCAAAATGAAGACATCCAAGGAAACTTACGATAATATTGTGGGCATGCTTGAAGTTAAAAATCAAAATGATGTCCTTGATACGAAGAAACAACTTAAATATGTCAATTTGAATAAGGGGGAATCTACTCAATCTTATTTTATAAGGATTACTGAACTCAAAGACCAATTTTTTTCTACTCGTGAACCCCTGTATGACAGGGAATTGCTACATACTGCACTTGATGGTCTTCTTGTTGCTTGGGAAGTATTTATAACCATTATAATAAATAAAAATATTTTTCCAACCTTTGATTAATTGATTGGTAGATGTAAGTAGGAGGAACCAAGAATGATCTCAAGGGGTACAATTCATAAACATGAAGAAGGAGAACCATCTGCCTTCACTATAGAAGGAAAGAAGAAGAAAGGAATGGGAAAACCATCTAAGTCAATATATAAAGCCAAGTTCTTCAAAAGAAGCTTGAGGAATATTGAATGCTTCAACTGTCACAAGCGTGGGCACTATGCTCAATATTTCCTAGAAAGAAGATCATCTTATAATCAAAGGGATAGCAAAAAAATTAATAATCGATCTCCTGATCGAAAGACGAGGAGTAATGAAAGAAGAAGACATGAAGGAAGAAGCAATGCTCACAGATATTGTGATTAAGAACATCATCCTCCAAAGACATATAGGTATGAAACTAATTATGTTTCTTCACAATTTGAGTACTTTCTGATTTTAGCTCTATCTGGTGCTTCTCCTCCAGATTATTTAGATAGTAGGTTAGTGGATACTGGTGCCTCTATGCATTTTTTCAGGCTACAAATAATTCCTCTCTAATTTGGCTGAGAGGGAGACTAGTTTAAATATTACCCATGGAGATAACACTACATACCTTATAAAAAGGTTTGGTTCAATTTATTCTCATTTAGACCTTGGAGAAACTATTCACGTTCAAGATGTTTTAATGTACCTAGTCTAAGGAAGAATCTCAAATCAGTATCTACTCTAGAATATATAGAATGAAGGTGGATTTCATAAATGAAAAGTGTTAACTTGGACAGGGAAAAAAATACGAAAAATTCTTTCACTCTTGGATCGAGAATCAAAGGGGTTTATAAGGTCAATGGGATACCTATTAGAGCTATGGCCAAAGAATGAAATTTCAATCAAATCAAGTTATGGAACTCCAAATTTTCTCATCTTCAGTATAAAGAAATTTCCAAAGTAAAGAAGATGGTCTCTCAAATTCCAGAAATCCAATCAAAACATGATGGTGTTTTCCCTGGTTATGAAAGTGGAGAGGAGATAAGAGGCCCTCTCCTTTCTATAAATACCAAAACACATGACATCCTCCAAACATTCTATTCAGGCTTATATGAACCTATACGAGTGACATCCATAAGTGGATATTTTTATTATATAACTTTTGTGGATGATTTATCTAGGAAAACAAGGATATATTTTCTAAAGCACAAAGATGAAGGCTTTGATATGTTTAATGATTTAAAATCCTTGATTGAGAATTAAACCAAAAATAAAATCAAAGTCTTTATATCAGATAATGTAGGGGAATTCATCTCAAATGAATTCATTGAATTTTGCAGAGAAGTCAGTGTTAAGGAACAAACTATTGTACCATATAATATGGTGTAGTAGAAAGAAAGAATAGAACTATCATGGATGATTCTCATACTATGCTTCATGATTATAATGTGCCAAGGTTTTTATGTGGAGAAGAAAAAAACACTACAATATATGTACATAATAAGACTCCTCATCAAAAATTATATGACAAGACTCTTGAAGAAGGATTTAGAGGAAACAAACCTGATGTAAGTCATTTAAGAGTCTTTGTTTTTGTTGTTTACTTTCATGTACCAAAAGAAAAGAGGAATAAGCTTGAGGCTTTAGGTAAGAAAGGTATGTTTGTAGGTTACTCTGAAGATTCTAAAGGTTTCACAATAGATATTATTCATCAAAGAAGAATATATTTTATCATAGATGTAACCTTTGATGAAAATGCAACTCTTGAAAAGGTGAAAATTTGTCCTCCCTCTATTACATCTATACAAAGAAATGATGATGTGGATCCCTCTTCTCATGAACCTCATCATGAGGACCTTGATGAACCTATTGAGCATATGGATCCTTCAATATTCCTCCATGTTATTCTTATAGGAAAAGTCCCCTATGTCTTTGTGATACTCAACAAGATGTTGAAATACATACTACTCCTAGGGGTACTTTTAGAGAAAGAAAGAATCCCAATTGTCATCAAAATTCTATAGTTTCTATGAACTCTAGGATACATAGCGAACCTCAATCATTTGAAAAAGTAGTAAAGCATAAAGTATGGAAATATAACGTGACAAAAGAATATGAATCCATTATGAAAAATTATGTATGGGAGGTTGCTCCAAGACCTCAGGGAAAATCAGTTGTGACTTCAAAGTGGTTGTTTAAACTAAAACATTACATGAATGGCAATATTAAAAAACATAAAACAAGATTTGTGGTGTCAAGATTCTCTCAGAAAGAGGGAATTCATTATGAAGATATATTTTCTCCTATTTCTCATTATACCCCATTCACTTTAGTATTGCTTTAGCTTCCAGTCAAGGGTGGCCTATCCATCAAATCGATGTTAAAACAACCTTTCTCACTATTTTTCATCAGGAGGAATTATATGTAGAACAACCTCAAGGATTTGAGGTATATGAAAAAAGGACTCATATTTGGAAAATAAAGAAAGGATTATTGGCTTAAATAAATACCCTAGGTTTTGGTATTCATGCATTGATGTCTATTTAGTAAAGTTGAGATTCATAAGGAGTAGTGTAGATCCAAACTTATACTTCAAATTTTTTCAAGGTATGCCCTTGATTTTGGTTTTATATGTTGATGATTTGTTTTTTAGAGGTAATGAACCTCTAATGGTCTAGTGTAAGAGGGGGATTTCCTATGAATTTGGAATGAAATACCCTGGGATAATGCATTTATTTTTTGGGATTGAAGATATAGCAAAGACCTGGTGAAATCATTCCGTCCCAAAGGAAGTATTTTATAAAGCTACTGGAAAGGTTTGGAATGGTTGAGTGGAAATTCATGTGCACACCCATGGAGATGAATTTCAAGAAAATGGTTGATGATGACGCATGACATGAATTATCTGATCCATGTGAATATCATCAGTTTATTAGAGAATTGATGTTCCTAGCGAACACTCGCAATGATATTTTTTATTCTGTAAAATTCTTGAGTCAATTTATCACTAACCTCTTCATAATCATTAGATTGTTTTTAAGCATGTGCTTAGATATTTTCATGGTAAAATTATTTTATATATTTGATATACTATTGGCAACATAAAGTGGCATGGTTATATTAAAGTTGATTGGACATGAAACATTGTGGACCAAAAAGCACTTTAGGATGTTGGTTTAGTTTGGGATCTTCCATGGTCTCTTGGATGAGTAGGAAACATAAATCAGTTGCTCTCAATTCTGCAGAAGTTGAGTATATTGTTTCTAGCCTAGATAGTTGTGAATATGTCTTGTTAATAAAACTCTTTGGAGGATTATTTGATCAAGTAATGGACACTACATCGATATTCTCTGACAATATCAGTGGGATTTGATTATCTGAGAATCATTTATTTCATGACAAATCCAAGGACATTGAAATTGTATATCTTTTTGTTCAATACATGGTACATAGAGGAGTAGTGAGACTCCACTATATTTTCACTAATGAGAAGATTATTGATAACTTTACTAAATCTTTGCCGAAGAATAATTTTGTAGTCTTAAGATATATGCTTGGATTAAGGGATATTTCCCTTTTGAGTCTAGGACCCGACTAATCAAGAACACTAAGATGTGTGCTCTTCCCCCTTGGTTGAGCTCCCACGGATGAGGTATTGATATAGTGAGCTATTAGGGATGAAGGACCTGCAACTAGGAGTATGCCCCAGTGATTCATCTTGTTTTTCCACCCATCTGGCCAATGGGTGTTGGCTAGAGTGATAGTAGTAGCTCTACTTAGATGGGTATTCTTCTTTAGATTTGAGTATATTCAACGTGAGTCATGATGATTTGATACGTACAACATTTTTGGCTTTATTAATGAAAATTCCTCCCTAGTCGAGAGGGTGTGCTAAATTTTTAGCTACTAGGGATAAATTTCCCTAGAAATCACTTTATGTCATTAACCCTTTCACCCTTGAAGAAAATTATTTCACAAGAGAAAATTATTTTTCATAAGAGAAAAGTCATTTCAAAATTATTTTATAAAGAAATTAGACATGTGAAAAATAAAATCACTTAAGTGATTCATTTAGACATGTGAAAAATAAAATCACTTAAGTGATTCAATTAGACATGTGAAAAATAAAATCACTTAAGTTATCTAATTCAAATAGATCACTCTAGGAGCTTCAAAAACGCTTAATTCGAGAAGGGATTTTGCCTCAAAAATTTCTATACATTGCAAGGAAGGCATCATGGTGATCATCATTGAGCTCTCTCTCTCTCTCTCTCTCTCCCTCTCTCTCTCTCTCTCTCTCGCGCGCGTATTGGTGCTCAAACTATTTGGCTTTCACATTGGTGATTCATCTAGCTTTCACATTGATCTATTGTTTGGAAGATCTACTATTTGAAAAATATATTATCTAGTGGATATATCATTTGGAAGATCTATTGACAATTCTAAAAAATTTCAAACTACACCTCTCACGCTTGGAGGATATTTCTCCCATATTTTTGGTTAGACCTCTTTGCATAGAGGATTATTACTATCTTGCATGGGTTGACTGAAAGGATCATATTACTTTCGTTTTGAAGTTGGTTGATCTCGCATTCAAGAGGTATATTGCACTATTTTTGTTCTCACATCGGAGGTATAATTATTGTTGTTAATACTCTCACTCTTGTAGTATATTTCTCTTTCTCTCGTCTAGCATCATAAGTATTATTACAGTCGGCATTTCTCTCACACCAAATGTATTTATCTCTTGTATTTCTCTCACTCCACAAAGATTCTATTCTTGATATTGCTTTCGCACCAGAGTTGGATTGTTGGTATATTTCCCTCTCTTTAGTTACATTTGGATCTTATATTTGGAGAATATTTCTCTCGGTATTCATACTTGTGCATTGTTTTCACACAATTGTGTGTACTGCTCTTGTTTTGGAATCCTTTGGAGGATTGTGGTGGTATTTTGAACTTGTCATATTAAAAGGGTTGTTAGTACTATTATTTGTAAAGGGGGTTTTGTACTCTAATATTTTATCTCTATTGAGCATTTGAAGATGATATAATAGAAGAGAACTTTAAAAGGGTTTTCGCTCATAGTAGGGTTTTTCCCTGCTCTTGGACCAAATCCTATGTCTTGTTGTTCATTGACTATCTTCTATGGTTTATGATCTCAGAAATTAAATTTCAAATCTACAAAATTTAACAAGAAAAAGGGCCATTGAGTACTACAAGGTAAGGCTATCATTAAATAAATGTCTAATTTCTTTATATATTTTGAATTATGTGAACATTGCTTATATGGGAAGCAAATTCAAGTAAGGTTTTCCTCTAGTGCTACAAGTGAAGAGGGAATATTATAATTAGTGCACATTGTTATGTTTTAAGTTTTGTCAATTCCATCAATAGGTAAATAAGTGTGTCTCATTTTAAAATAACTTCTCAAAGACTACATGGATTTATTTTCTTAGGAGGAAATTTAAATTCTTTGAAAAAATTAAAGATTTCAGATCTCTAATGGAGAATTAGATAGAGAATAAAATTAAGGAGTTGAGGATGGAAAATGTTAAAGAATTTTATGGGAATGAATTTGAAAAATTGTATAAAAAACTTGGTATAGAAAGTTTGAAGATTACTGCATGCATACCTCATCAACATGGAGCTGCAGAGAGGATTAACAAAGTATTGATGGAAAAATCAAGGAGCATTCTCAAGGGTATCATGTTAGCATAATAATTTTGGGTAGAATTAGTGGGTATTGCACCTTACCAATTAAATAGATCACTATCACAAGTTTTTTATGAGAAGAATCCACATGAGCTATCAACTAGTAGGAAACTATATTTTAAACAACTTACAATATTTTTCTATGATTTTTATGTACACATTGCAAAGGAAAAAAAGAGTAATTATATTTTAAAGTTGGGAAGTGTATATTTATTAGATATAAATATTGTTTAATAGCTTATAAGGTAGGGGACAATAAAACCAAGATTGTTGTGCATAGTTTATATGTAGTATTTAGAAAAATAAAAAATGTTGTCAAACAGGATGTCCTCCAATGGTAAATAATTAGAGAACATAGAGTTTGAATTGAAGGATGATGAATCAAACTGTACATAAGAAAATGAATAAAAAAATTAAGAAGAATAAGAAGGACCACATACTTTGGTGTTGAGGAGATCAACTTAGGAATGAAAAAACAAGGAAGGTATACCTATCCTAGTTCCGAATAATTTTTTTATTAGTTCAATATTTATGATGATATTAGAACTTTTTGGGAATACAAGGTTTATAAGATGAAAAACTATTGAAAAAGGTTGGGGTTTAGGAAATGGTAGCCTTCAACAATAATGAGGTTTGGGATATATTGGTGTTACTTCTTGGAAGAAATCAAATTGGTAGCATATGGGTGTTTATGAAGAAGTTGAATATTGAAGAAAAAATCAAGAAATACAAAGCTCAGTTAGAAACAAAAGGTTATTCCTAGGTAGATGGAATTGAATTTGGTGAGATTTTTTCTCTTGTTTCCAAGTTAATTTCTACTAGATTTATTTTGTATGTTGATGTTGCTTTTAATTTCTAAGTAGAACATATGGATGTCAATAAATAATTCTACATGGGAATATAGAAGAATAAATCTACATGAAGGGGCTAGAATGCTTTGCAGAGAAGAGAGAGTCTGATCCAATATTCCGAGTGAAAAAAATCATTTTATGTTTTAAAGAAATCACCAAGGATGTCATATCAAAAACTTGATACATATAATTTTTCTTGGCTCCAGAATGAGAAAACAAAATCACTATGTGTATTTCAAAATAGCTGGCTATCATCTTATTTATTTGTTTCTATATGTCGATCATTTATTGTTGCTTAGAAATAAAGGGAAATCATCCAAGATATGAAAAATCAATTATGCTCTAAATTTGACATGAAGGATATTGGTGGTAAAAACATCATTTTGGGAATTTAAATTAAAAAAGAATAGGGCAACAATAAATTTTAATTAAATTATAGGAATTATATCAACCAAATATTGGAATGATTTAATATGAAAATATGTAAGCTAGTGAAACATCCCTATTTTTATAGGTGTAATTTTATCTGTAGATTAGTTTCTTGTGACACAAGAAGAGTAAGAGAACATGCCTCATGTTTTATATTCTTGCGTGGTTAGTAGCTTCATATATGTAATGGTGTGCACTAGAACATACATTACACATGTAGTGAGAGTATTGAGCAATAAGAAGGTATATGTCAAAAGTAGGGAATAAGTGTCAAGGAACAATATAAATTATTTTTAGTTATACGTGTAGAACTATTGGTTATGGATTTCAATATCAAGGAAGACAATGATTGGATAAACTATTGGACATTCATTTCTTCATTGATGCAAACTAGGTATGAGACCTCGATAGTAAAGGATCTACATGTTGGTATGTGTTTAGCCTATTTTGAGGAGAAATTAGTCGGATAATTAAGATACAATATATGGTGGCACTCTCAAATAGAGAAGCTAAATACATGAAAACCATTCTTGTAGGAAAGGAACCAATATGGTTAAAAATATTATGTTTTTCTATTGGGTTCGTATTACAAACTATAAGGATATATTAATAGAAAAAGTACATTGTTTGTCACAAAGAACCATTATAATCATTCTAGGACAAATAATATTGATTTTTACTCTAACTTTTGAGAGATATGGATGAAGGGAAGAAGGTATTGTTAGTAAACGTCGAAACTTTGAAGAGTATTGTAGATTCATTAAAAAAATATATGAACCCTAAGAATTTCTCCTGGTGTGGAGAAATAATTAGCATTATCACCATGGATTTTTTACCATGTACTCCCATGTCCCCTTATATGTAAATAAATTAAAAAGTGGGAGACTTTTGGGTATATGTTATTTTTTTTGCACAAGCATCCCCACATGTGATTTATAACTCCTTGGTGAAACAAAGGGGTCACATGGGGGTAACAACTCTCTTTATTCATAGGAGAGGGTTGCAAGGGGCTCGATACAATAGAAGAAGTTAAGCATTTTTTTCATTTTGATTTTTAGTATGTTTTGGCACATATATTTTTCTTTTTATGGTTATTATGGTGCATGGTGTTTTCAACCATTAGTTTTATATTTCTAGTTAAGGAACAATAGTTGTAAATTCTATTCCGTGGTTAATAGTTTGGGGGTGTACAATTACTGTAGCATTTACATATTTTATTTAAGATTTTAAAGAGAGATTATACTAAAGATAATTTTATGTTTTTGTTGATTTTAGTTCCCATAGTAAAATGTCCACATCATTACATATTTTTATTATTCTATTGAGAATATTTTTTTAGCAATATTTTAGGGATTTTTTAGGGATTTTAAGAACAACAATACTAATGAAGGAAAATTCCTAGTTAGATATATAAATATATTATTGAATCTTGATAAACAGGGGGAGGTATATACTTTAGTGATATAATTTAGGAGATATTACAACACCTTATTTGTGATCATAGAAGCTTGAAATAAGTGCATATCTATGTTATCAATCTCCTATATTCATGGAAAATAAACCTATAAAAATAGTCAAATCAATAGAGGTCACATAATGAAAAGATTAGGGCATTTTTTACTCCAAAAATACTTCCTACTTGATGTTATATAGTTCTAATGTAACATATTTGTTACCACTAATGCAAAAAAAAAAATGTGTCTTTGTCAATACCTTGCACTAAATATATCAAAACCATCGTTTTCAAGTTTGATCATCTTTGGCTTCAACACCATAAGCTTGGGAAATTACAAGTAGTGCAAGGGGGCTAAGAAACAATGAGTCTCTAATGTTCAATTGGGATTAAAAAATGTAAATAGGTGAAGAGAAGCGTGAAGGAGTGAAAAAACAAATTTTCCAAATCTCTACATTAGGTTGGAGAAGAAGCTCAAGAAGAATGATGAAATTTTTAATGTGAAACAGAGGGCCACAAAGACATAAAATATATTATGTGATAAAGAATGTCCTTTCCATGTATGCTTCTTAAAAAAAAAATAGAGGGCAATTAACTTTGGTGTACAAAATATTCTAATGTATATATCAAAACCAAGAAAATAATATACATACATGCACAAGAAAGAAAACATGCTTGTTTAATTAGAAATAACTCAACAACGATGGATTTGAAAATAAGAAAGATGATAACTCAATCTAATACGACATGCTTATTTAGTTAGAAATAACTCAATAGCAATGGATTTGAAAATAAGAAAGATGATAACTCAATCTAATACACTTTTGAAAGCATCCCACTACCACTTCAACATACTCAACTTAGAGTCAAATCTAGCATTTACTTTACCAATTTAGATAACACTTTGAGTCATCTCTTGTATAGTATTAGAGGAATATAATACAAAACTTATCATTCCAATCATGGAAGCTAAAATAAGGATGGTATTATGAGAAATGAAATCCAGTAAAGTCTATAGGCTAGATAGTTTCTCCATTTACTTCTACATAGGTTTATGGGTTAGCATTAAAATATATTTATAAAGAATAATAAAGAACACTTAAAAGGAGCCATGATTTATAGGAAGGATGAAAGCTGGTCATTATCACTTTCATATGTGAAGAGAGTAATCTCATCTCCTTCAATTTACTCCCATCAATATTATTATGAGATGCGTAACACAAGATCTTCAAAAAGATCTTAATTACATAAAGTAGCATTTTATTATTTTCAATTATCCCCTCATAGGAGTGAGGATTTGTTAAAGAGAGATAAATTAGTGGAATTCTAATATTTATTTATTAACACATCCATTATATCAATTAAGTTATTGAAAAATTAAATGATCAAAGAGATTGATATCTAAGTTGGAGTGTCCAGTACTACAAATCATGCACCCCAAAATGTGATTACAATGCCTTTGAAAATGACTTCCTTAGTCAATTTTAAGTAATTCTTTGCACAATCAATTTTTAACTTCACATTGAAAGAGTTTACAACTCTTCCCTTAATCAATCACAATCTTAAGACCGAAAAGATACTTAAACTATCTTGTCATGGATCAACTAAAAAATATTTTACATGATGTATATATGAGTATGATGTTTGAATTTTGGCAATGCTCAATGAAGATTTAATAAACAAAATCTCTTATCCATTTGTGTTAAGTGCTTTAAATAACCAGATTTATATGCTTCGATACTTTGTATATCATTTATTAAATAATAATATGCCAAAAACTAGAAATATCATGAACAACATAAACATCCAAACAAACAATGCATATTTACATACAATAACAACATATACCTTGCATCCCCTATTCCAATATAAAAATACTTATCACATTATCACAACAAAACAATTCTTTTTAACTTATATAAATACACTTATATCCTCTATTTAACACAAAAATATAACACTACATTTTATTAAAAAAAAATTTACGGAATCAATATTTCACTAAACAATTACATAATCTCAATCGTATTTACAAACACAAATGGATTTACCACCTACTTAATTCCATTTTACATAGTTAACAAAAATAAAACAAAATAAAAATACAGTATTTTACATTTCACTCATTCACCAATTATAATAAATTATATAATATTAAAAAAAATTAAATATTTTACATTTTACTCATTGCCAATTATATTAAATTAATATTTAATTTAAAGGAAATCATTTTATTAACTTTTAAAAATAATTTCTACATAAACGTTTTACTTAATTATTTGGTAAGATAACCTTCCTTTCAAATATCGAAATTATATAAAAACTTATGCTTTCCACATAAACGTTTTACTTAATTTTTTGGTAAGAGAACCTTCCTTTCAAATATCGAGATTATATAAAACTTATCAGGCTCAAGGATCAAGTCACTTTCACACAATCTGTCCTAACATGTTTACTCCACTGCTTTCATTTAGATGCATTGTGTTCATATTAAACTGCTTTGATTTAGATGCATTGTATTCATATTTAACCGTAAAGAGCGGAAAATAATCTGATCAACTAATTTTATATCTTTTGTTTACGATGGAAAACGAAAAAATGCACTTACCTACCTGTCCTCTCCATGGGTGATTTCAGACATGATGATGTTGCCTGGTGACCAATCTATGAGGTAATATTGTTGAATTTGCCAACGATTTTGTCTTTGGAATTGTGGCCTATTTTACTTCCAGCTA
Source organism: Pinus taeda (assembly GCA_000404065.3). Classification (NCBI taxonomy): domain Eukaryota; kingdom Viridiplantae; phylum Streptophyta; class Pinopsida; order Pinales; family Pinaceae; genus Pinus; species Pinus taeda. The sequence continues at coordinate 41,935 of APFE031139788.1, forward strand.
GAGCTTGCATGTGGGCCCATTCTGTTAACTACCCCGACTGATTACCAAGAAGAGATCATTATGAGCCAGTGGATTTCTGGATATTTTGGGGAATCCTGAAGAAGATATTGAAGTTGATGCTACAAGTGCAACAATCCCCTGTTTGTCTGTCCTCTACACTGGAGTGGTGACATGGAAGGAATGGACAGCTTGGAACATGCAAACATCATCTTTGTCGTAGGTATAAGGCGGGCGCCACCTCGTGGACCTTCCTCTGTTAAAAGCAATCGAATAAGCAACTATTGCAGATGCTCCGAATATTTGGGAAACGGACGGACATGGGTGTGCTCAATTTTTTTGACCGGGAACCCTTCACAGGGAAGCCTTCACAGTACCGTGCAACAGTCCAAAAAACCACTATTTGGAAACGAAAAGGCCATTGTTACAGGTGCGTGAAGGAGTATACCCTACTGGATATCGATGGGAGTGGCCGATCGATCGCTGTGGGCCTATCAACCATCTGGTTAATTTCATTCCACAACTTCAATTGAACAGATCCAAATGCAAATCTCAATTCTCTTACAAATTATAGGGTTAACAGTCCATCAGAAATTATCAAATCATAATATTTTTCTCGTCCCTAATCAAACTGCAATATTTAAAACCAGACACTAGCTAATACCAACAATCTCTTAAAAAAAAAGGAAAAAACATTCTTATATATGCAATGTCCTGCAGGGATGCGCTGGGTCACAGAAAAAACAGATCTAAACATATTACTTTTTCAGAAAAATCATTTTTTTTTAAATGGGGTAGAATTACGCTTTCATCCTATCTAATATATTATAATTATAACATCTAAACTGGGAATATAACCATAATTTCACATAAAAAATAATATTTTATTTAAACTAATTAATTCTAAACAAAAAATAAAACTAAATAATTCTAAACAAAAAAATAGAACTAATGTGCTGAGAGAATACCTATCTGGTGCGATTAGATATTGATCAGCCCCAATGACTTGGAATTGCTGTGGGGAACAGAAAGCAGAAAACAACGTTTTCTTCCTTTTCTTAATATCCTGCATTTACCGAAACTGTCTCATGGTTTACTAAAGAAAATAAACAGAAGTGGGAGCTTTTTCTCAGGTTCTTAGGGATAATCAATCAACAAAGAAATATTTGAGTTTAAGGTTATATTTTTTTTTTCTATATATAATATTATAGTATTTTTGAAGTATAAGAATTTTAATCTATGATGATATAATATCAATTTTCACCTTTTAATCATATTTTTAATATTATTATTAATATGACACAATTAATATTAATATTATATAATCTTTAATAATTAAGATTCTAAAATAAAAACTTTAAACTATAAATAATACCCTAAAATCATAACTAATATACATAAACAAAATTTTTACATTACTTACAATATACCTATATTTAATGTTATAAATAAATAAATGAAATATAAACTGCTTAGACGGCGAACATAAAACCTAACATAAATAACATAATAAATATAACCAAAAATCATATCCTAAATATAAAAATAATTATTATAAATATTAAATTCTTAAAATATAAAACATACTACCCTAAAATCTAATGGGAGCCATCGGAGAGTGAGTAGGTAATCGCCGCCGCCATCACAGAGTAAGCAGTTAAGATAGCGGCCATTGTCTACCAACGAAATGATTGTGTAAATTGTTTGTAGATTGAAGAGGAAATAATCAAGAAACCAAACGCACAATCCACTTACCCTTGCTACTTGTAAAAAGAAACTTGAATTTATCAATATTAGAATCAAATGATATATCGAACACAACAACACATTATACATTAGGATTACGCATTAAATTGAAGAATTATAGATGCTTCCCTGTATTTACCGAGTAAGTACATATCTCACACTTTATATATCATAGAGATTTCTTTCGAGGTTCACAATCTTTCTGATAATGTAATCTATGGGTTGGAAAATCAAAACCCACTGTAAGCAAGTGTGGTGACTTACAAACAAAAAGAAAGGCACTGAAATTTCCAGTGAAAATCGTATATAATCCATAATAAGTTGACTTTACCAGTATGATGTATATAATCAAATGATATATTGAACACAACAAAATTTAGAAATCTTAGGGGACCAATAGCATTACACGAAGCTACTGGATCGTATTTATTTGAAGCATCCTATGCCTCTCATTTTGCTACGACACCCTTGTTTTCAAAAGAGATGATAAACTAACGGAGGAATGAATCGAGTAGGCTATTTTTTTTAATTATTTATCAAATGGAGAAATGTGGATCTGGATTTTTTTTAATGTTTTTATTATATTTTCCGAAAGAAATACACAATATCATGGTTTCAACTACCACAACCCTATATGAATTTTAGTTATCCATTGAAATGATTCAAGATTCAGAAGAATGTAAATTCGTAAGGCTATGGAGAATTATTTACGTGACCCAATAACCGATGGAGGAGGCCAGTGGATGGAATTTGACAAATGTGCCCTCATCCTTCGTATGATCCATTGCATTTTGTATAAAACCAGGCTATCGAATCTTATCCATCTACAAGTTTACATATTTTAAGAAAGTGCTTGTTTTACTGGCAAGGGTGCTTAGGATTTCAGTCCCTGCGGTGGAAATTCTTCCCAGCCTACTCCAATACAGACCATGTCCATAGAACTAATTAAATTAATAATAAAATATAATTAATAAAAAAACATTAAATAAATAAAAACGTTAGTTTATTCTTAATACATATATTCGTTTCATAATATCATGATGTCTAATTCTTAATTCTTAAGACATATACTCATTTCATGATATTATCATGTGAACATATAAAACTTGTATTTAATCACCTATAAACTTAAATGTGTTGAGAATATAAATAATAACAATGTTTTATTAATAGATAAGGATGAAAACTCATAGGCAAGAGATTATAATTTCACTTTTCAACCTAAATAGTTACAAGTGAGGATTGTATTTCAAAACTAGTTAGAATATTATAACCTTAGTCTATTGCATGTTTTTTTAGGCATCTAAACTCACAAAAAGATTATTACAATTTTTTCTCTGAATTTAAATAATTGAAAACATTCAAAAGTAAAAAATTTTAGAATATAATTCTCTAAGTATAGGGTTTTTGTAATGCATTATATTAGATATCATTCTTTTGACATTCAATTGCTTTAATTAGGTCATTCATCTAAGGCCATTTCCATGAGATGTAGTCGTAACTCACTAATTTCTAATTTCTAATGATTTTTGAATAATCCACTTAGAACTCATTGCATCGTGTGGATCTAGGATGGGTGACCTCTCGGGAAGTCCTCGTTACCACATGAAAGGCTTGAAAGTGATAATTGATGCTATGCGATCCATTTCACTAGTTCCAATCCCACTTCTTCACCCGTGTGAGTGATCACTCGATGTAATGAGCGCTAAGTAAACTATTCAAAAGTCATGAGAAATTAGTTAGTTACAACTACATCTCATGGAAACGGTTATAGAATGACTTACTTAACGTAGTTGAATCCCAAAAAATGATATCTAATATACTTATCTAATAAATCTTATTCTTTAAAAAAACCTGTTAGTATCTTTATATATCTAATCCATAATCAACTTCGTCTTTCCCCTTTTGTTAATTTATCTTCTAAAAAAATCCAAACATAATCTTTCAATATATCAAGCGGTACACAAGCTTGTTGGTATAGTTGTTTATCTAATCCATAGTCAACCTCATGTTTATTATATGAAAGGGTACATGTTAGTTTAGTATGAATATTGCTTTAAAACAAATTACTCTGTTATACTAACTAAACTCAAATGGGATAGAGATATGGGATAGAGATGGAGACAATATGGGTTTATATTTTTAGCATATATTATAAAGTTTTTCCTTTTAATCATAAAAATTAAATATATATGTTGTTTTTATA
>APFE031139788.1:45978-67308 GCA_000404065.3 Pinus taeda
TTAATCATAAAAATTAAATATATATGTTGTTTTTATATTTTTTATAAAATCACAAGGTGGTTTAGCTTTTAATTATTAAATTTAAATATAAAGGTACAACTATTATTAACATAATGGTAGTATCAATTCATAATCTTGAATTTTCCTTTGTCACTTGGATTGTAGTTTATTTTGACAATTACAATGCAATGCAATGCAATACAAGTAGAAAATAACTTATTCATCATTGTAAAATAAAATACATATAGAGTTTTAGATTTTAATCAATGAGTTTATATTTTCCTTTATAATGTCTTAAATAATTAAATCTATGGTATTTATATGAATCATTTGGAAAAACTAAATTCCTTTAAGATTATTTTTAGAGGATTTTAGTTTTTTTTGTAAACTAAGTGATAATAGGGAAATTTGAACCTTTGATCTCTCAGTTTTCACAAATTTCACATTGCCTCTCACATCAATTTTCACATTACTTCTATTACCGATTTAGATACCCCTCAAACTTTATAAAATATTTTATGAAAATTAATTTTTAAAATTTGAAAGCATATAATCATAAAAAGATATGCAAATATAATTTCATCTCTTCATTCTCGAAACGTTAAGGGTCTTAAACTAACAACTTTATGACACTTTAAATTATGTTAAATGGGAAAATTTTATATTAAAAAATCCGTGGCTTTTAATTTTTTTAAGACAAAATCAAACAAAATCTTACATAACAACTTCATCAAACTTAAATTCTTTCAAAAGGTATTATCATTTGTGTTCACATATGTGTTTTTTCAAATGGGAAGGTAGGTTTTATTTTCAACGAGTGGATTATGGTGAAGGAATTGTCAATAGCCTACACATTTTGAGAATGCCTACCTATTTTGCAAAGGCTCTATACCCACTAGGATGCTACTAAAAAGCTTTATGGATGGGATAAAAGGGCCCCAAAAGATCCAAAAAGAATACGGTTCACAAGAATAACAGCACATACAACTCACAATCATCACAAGCATGACAACACATACAACTCACAAGCAGGACAGCACACAGCAGCAAAAGGTACCTAATGGCCATCCAACACCATCAAACTCAATTCAACCTCATGTTGAGCCTTATCAAACCATAGTAAAGGATGCTCATCTTTAGTTTAATAAGGAAAAATACTGGACCATAATCTTGGTCTCTTTAATTAGTAAGCACAAAGATACCTATCAATCAAATCACCGGGATAGGAATAAAGAAACAACAAATATGTGAGAACCTTCAACAATGAAAACATCTCGTGGAAATGCCTATCATTCTGAATGACATCTGATGTTAATAATGATAATTCCTTGAAATGAAGAGACTTTGTAAGAAAAAAAGAAAAAAGGAAAATCACATGAACAATCCTGTAGAAAAGTGGTAAATATATAACTATGTCATGTGGTTATTAGAGATGGAAAGATTAATGTTTTGATATTTAAATGTAATACATTTTGATTTAACAAAAAAACAATTTCATCACACTTCTAAATCTTCGAGAGAGACTCAAACAATCAACTGACGGTGAATGTTAAAACCCTCATCAACTATGTCACCCAATATGCATTTCTAACCGGTCTGTCGTCCAGTGTATCAACCAAGCGTTTCTGATAATCTTGGATAAGCCTATCACTCGATATGCGTTTATCTTAAACTGAATAACAGATTTGTGCTTAGTCGATAAACTAAGTACAGGCTTGAAAGACCTTTTAAAAGAGTCATTTATGTCGCACAAGGGTATGGATTTTAAAAGTATTTAGATGAAACATCTACATCATTAAAAAAAGTATGCAGACAGAGAAGTCCGATGCTTATATACCTCGGGAAAGAAATATTTATGTAACATTTGTGTAATCATTCTATCTATTTGAAATAAAAACTTGACAGTGCAAAAGGGTGCATAAAAGCCATGAATTCTCTTAGCCTTGGATTAGCAGTGTAAATGGTTTTCATGTACTTCTGTTTTTTGAGGAGTTCTGAAGAAAGAAGAATGTCACAACTGACAATGAGTATAAGAGATTACGTGGACAGCTTATATAGTTTTCATATACTGCTATTTTTTAAGGAGTTAAGATCATCTTATTGAAGAAGGAAGAATGTCACCACTGAGAACGAGTATAAGAGATTACCCGGGCATGTCTGGTGTGAATAATTCTGTTGTTAATGGCACATGAAGAAGCACTCACAACTTCAAGCCCACCTTCTTCTAACGCCGACAAAACATTCAGATCGCACAATCTCATGTTCCAAAGTGTTCGTCTGTATCCGAAAACCCGAACCTGCAAAGTTTATTTTGCCTGCAGAGTATTCCCGATTTGATCCTCCCTACGGCCGAGTTATATTAAATTTCTTCGACGCTGTAGGAGGCAAACGTGATTCACAGCTTCCAGTACTCGTTCTAACACTGTTTGTTTTCCCTGCGCAACATAATATAAAATGTCATGTGATTAAAACCCTAGAAGTACTGTTGATTTCACGAAACCCTAGCTATTGCGGAAATAAAAAGTACCCGGCTTCATGATCAGGATTATAGCGCGATAGCCACCGATGGAAATGGGTTCGTATTACTCAATACTCTTTCGACATGAAAGTTATCAGTGAGGTATTTGTTACCAAACAATGGTGAATGCAAGCAAGACGAATGCTCATCTTTAGTTCAAACTTAGGAGACCAAATTTGAAAATTAGGAAAAGTTCGCTCAAACTTACAAACAAGTGACTGGGTCCATGATTGTCTGGAACAAGATTAATATTCGATCAGTTCCGGTTTTCTAAAAATATGGAACACAAGTCAATCTACACCGACAATGATGAATATAATAAGAAATATGGAAATTATTGAGGGCAAAAACCAAATCGCAATATATATTTTTATCTTGGAAGTACGGAGGGACACAGATGATGGGAAAGGCAATATATATTTAAATAAAAAGCTGACATCGGATATGCATCGGGTTCTTTATGGGACCATTCTAACCGCACCACGATACCTGGTATCGGGCGTGACATTATTATAATGATAGCCATACACATAAATATTCTTCGGGTAGAGTTGTATGCATCGATGCCATATCTTTTTCGTGAGAGTATATTCACGTGCATAATACGATCTATTAATCTATTAGTACAGTCATGTTTCTGAACTACAAAAGTATACAACGTTTTTAACGTGTGTTTGAAGTTGGGAACTTTCTCGCTTCCCATGTTCATCGAAACCACGCTTTCTTCCTTTACTTTTCTTTTTTATTACAAGTATTTCCTTCTTTTTTTCAAGTATTTTCACGTGCACAGTGAAACCAGGTTTGTATTTCGCCTTACTATAACCAGGCTTATACGAAGGTTTCACATTTGTCTCGAAAATCAAGGAGATTCTAATAATCTAATAAGATTGGATAAAATCCAGTAGAGAATTTTCTATTTAGATTATAATGGTTAAATTTGAAAATTTTGAATGATCTAAATATTTTTAATTGTATTAATCTATTTTCACCGAAAAAAGATTCAAACACTTTTATTTTCACATTTTTTACTTATTTCCACTGGGAAAAAAAATATGATTCAGACACCCCTACTTGCAAAATTTTTATCCTCGCTAAGGAGAAAGTCTTTGTTTTTCTCATAGGTCAGCGGCTCCTAGAGTATCATTTTAATCGCTTTTCTCTATTATTTTTTTTTAATAGACTTTGTACCTATATCGATGCACTTTTCAACTTTTATGTTTGGTGAAGTTAACGAGTTATAAACATTTATGTTATGTTATGTCTCGTTAAATTGTAGAGGATTTTTTATTTTTATTTTATATATATGATGCTTTTTTAATTTATAATTAGATATTTTGTTTATCTTAATTTTTTATATTAATTATTTATATATATATTTTAAAAATGTTAGATATCTAATTTTTCATGGATGGGTAAAAATGTGTTAAAATATAAATAGAGAAATTTGAATAATTAAAATGGGAAGAGATTTTGGAATTTGAATTTCAAAGGTCACTCATGTTCATGTATATAATGATGCTCATATTAATGTAAAAGTACAACTTAGGGAGTTAAACATCTTGGCCTTAGTGGAGGTCCTAAATTTGGGAATTTTTGTGCTCCCTTTGTAATTCTTCTTTCCCACACTTTTTTTGTATCATGTGTTCTCTAATCAACATCCTTGTCATGGATTCTCTGCCTAACATGCTAACTCCAAATGTTTATTTGATCTTCTTTAAAGGTTTATTCGCTCCTTAGTTATTTTGTCATGCTCATACTTGTCCATTGTTGTCTCTTTTCCAGGCCTGTCAATATTCTCTTACTTCACATGTATTTTTCTACCATTCCTTTCTCTCATTATCTACATAGTTGGATCAATAGTAACTATTCATCCCTTTCATGGAATCTTTATTTGTAGTATATACTTAGTCAATTCCATTCAACTTATTTGTTTCATAACACCTTTTATTCATCCACGTCCAAATATTGCAAACAATTAGTGCTTCCCTTATTTCTCCCCTCATGTTGTTGTGTGGGTTAGCACTATAAATGACTATTGTTTCTAATCCTAGGGTAAAAATGGGTCTGTGGTGATTGGACAACTCTTAGAATATAATTAGGCTATTGTTCCAAAGAATAATTCAAGTAAGGGTTTCTATATGAAACACCATAAAATATTAAGTGGAAGCAATTTCTTGTGGATCCATTTTGTGCACTTATATTACGATGATTGTTACTCATGATTCTCTTGTCCAAGAGGGCATTCACTCACATGGCATGGTTGTTATTTTCTTGCATCATCGGGTAAAAGGCTCATAGAACAAAAATTCAACCAAATGAAACACTCGGTGGAAAGATTAATTATATTGTCATTTCATATCTTTTCATTTTTCTCTTTGTCATTTATCCATCCGTCCTTCAGCAAAAAAGCATAGTCGACTCGTTTACTAGGTCGATGTCACTACCAATAAGGAAGTCGATTTTCCTTGTTTTTTACTTTTATTTTCAAACATACCTTTTTTGGTTAATGATATATACATTCAGTCATTGAATGTTCACTAATCTCTGATCACTAAATCCATCAATTTTTAGGGTCCCTACCAATTAAATTTCATATATATTATGTGTCCCCTTTATTAATTTGCAAATGTTTGCCTTGGTTATGCAAAGGATTTTGATAATGAAATATGTAGTGGTAGATTACAAACCCTAATAGAAAATTGCTATGGACAAGTACAGTTGAGAAGCTCAACAATGTTGGGCTAGTTCAATTACTTTTAGTAAATATTTTCTTTTCTTTTAAGATACATTTAACTCATCCCTATTAATGGAATAGTGCTCATTCGCAAGGATAAATTCCTAGTATGATCAAGAAATGTTAGGAACAACCTCACCTTTAATGACTTAGGGAAAGGCCTTTGTGAAGGAGAAGGTGAAAATGCACATGACAAGCCCACATTAGACAATGAACTTGCAATTTGGGAGAGCACGGACAACAAATGTTATGCCTTGACCTCTTTTTCTATAATTGAAAAGGTTAGTAATCATATTATTCCAATTAAAAATGCTAATGTGCGTTGAAGAAGTTGAAAGACTTATTTGACTCACACTCAAAACTGGAAGTAATTTAGTTGACGATTAACTTTTTTAACTTGGAGTAGAAGGATGATGACCCCTCGGCCCTAGCCTCATAGATCAGAGCCATCATGCATGGTGTAGAGACCACTGATGTTAAAATGGACATATATATGACATCCTTTATCAAGGCACCCTATCCTAAATATTTTCGCTATCTTGAATCCTTACAATCTAGTGCCCAACTCAAGGACATTACTTTCGACATTATCATGAAGAAGTTTTAAAGAATGAAGAATGCTTTTGGGAAGGGGGAGACAATTTTTCAGTACTATGAAGAAGAAGTGTGCCTTACACAGAAAGAAAATAATTAATCACAAGATGCTTCTAGAGGAAGAGGTGGTATAAGAGGACATGGAAGGAATAGAAATAGAGGTAGGGGAGTTAAACGTCCTGGCCTAACATTTTAACAGGTGGTTAAACATCATTAAGGAGGAAAATTGAACCTACACTACATTTGTTCTAATAGATATGTTGATGATGCATTCACATGGAAAATCCATTAGGAAAGAATCAAGTAAGAATAAAAAGAAGACAGGTAATATACCAACTCTAATAGAAGGTAAAGCATCTAAATCTTCTCATTGCATTATTTTCCATTGAAATATTGGACTAACATAAGATATGTTTCATATTTCATTCGCTTCTTGGAAATATGTGTGGATACTTGATATAGTTACAACCTGCCATATGAACTTTCAAAAAAACTTCTTTAAGGATCTCAATGACAATTTAGATGGGGTAGTTTACTTTGTAGACAAGTTTAGTCTCAAGTTGTCTCAACTTGGCACCATTCCTACAATTATTGACTTTCTTCTACATTATGTACTCTATGTACCAAAATTGTAGAAAAACTTGTTCTCCCTTATTGTCATTCACCGGGAAGGACACTCCATCCATATGTTTGATGGAAAACTAAATAAAAGGAAGGAATCAAATAAAATATTTGTCATGACATGAATAGAGGATGGAAAATTACTAAATCTACAAGGAAGATATACTCGTCCACATACCTCTGCATTAATCCTCAGTATAGTGAAGTTGCATTGCCATATAGTCTTCATTATAATGGAATATTTGGACATCTTAACTATGGTTGTATTCATTTGTTAAACAAAAATGGTGTTTCTAGTTTTCCAACTATTGTGAGGAAACTGAAACAATGTGACACTTGATCCTAGGAAGACATAACAAACAACCATTTCATGATTCTACTTCCAGAGCACATAGCAATCTTGCACCCATTCATTCTAATTTTTGTGGCCCTATGCATGTTCCTTCTACAGACAAAAATAAATATATGATGATTTTTATTGATGATTACACTAGAATCTATTGCGTATACCTTTTAAAAAGTAAGTTAGGAGCATTTAAAAATTTCATAAACTTTCATGCATGGATTAAAAATGATGCACAATCACATATTGGATCTCTTCGTAGTAATAATGAGAAAGAATATAGTTCTAATGAATTTTAAAACTGTCCTCACCAACATGGGATTCGACATCAAACATCTATGCTATACAATCCTCAACAAAATGGTGTAGCTCAAAAATGAACAAGAATATTTCAAATATTATTCCCTTAAATATTTTCTTTAAACATGTAAAGCTTAACTTTTGGTCTCATGGAGTTATATGTGCAATATACATGAAAAAACTATGTCCATCTCATGCCCTAAAAGAAAAGGTTCCTTATGAAATGTGGTATCACCACATTCCTTGGTAAGGCATCTAAATTATTTGGTTCCACCTATTATGCCTTGATTCTGAAGGGAAGAAGAGGAAAGTGTGATGGAAGGATTCAAAATAGGATATCCTTTGGGTATTAGGATGCCACCAAAGAATATCATCTCGACAATGATGTGAATATGAAGTTCATATTATCTAGAGATATGATTTTCCTCGAATCTTCCAAGAATGAAAATATTGTTGATTGGAAACTTCATCATTTTGATAGATTCATTTATGAAAGAAATTATCATGAATTTGATAATGATATTCCACGTATTGAAAGCGGGGTTCCTATATTATATCAATTTATGAAATCTCCATTTGAAGCACTGACTCCCCCTTTGAGTGATGTCATTGACATGATTGCATGGAGAAATCATGATGCAAACTTATCTTAATTAATAGATCATCATGTACCATCTAGTAAAGATCCTTCAAAATGGATAATTCAAACTATTTAAAGTGTTTATCCTTATGAGGTTGGAAAGACAAGAACTAGAAGTTCCACCAAAGAAAATGGAGGTGATGTAGATTATTTTTTATCTAATTAATGATATGGATGTTTCTTATACTATGAATTAAATTTTTCTATTGATTTTGAACCAATTTCCTTTAAGGATGTTGCCCCTAATGCTGAATAGAAAGAAATAATGTAGAAGCAGTATGATGCTCCTATAAAGAATATTTCATAGAAACTTCCATGGAAATTGGTGGACCCTCTATTTCAAACACAACCAATTGGTTGCAAGTGGATCTTCAAGAACAAGTATAAATTAGATGGATCACATAGATAATACAAAGAAAGGCTCAATAAGAAAGGACTTCAATGTAAAGAAGATGTTGATTATGAAGAGACCTGAAATACCCCTCTATTATTTATGTTAATGATTGGTTATTCTTAGGCCTAGGCTATTTTTAGGTTTGATTTTTAAGGAAGCCATGTTAAATTTTATAAAACAATACGATGAAATTGAAAATAATGTAATGTTACTAATGTAATATTATTAATAAATAAACTGTAGAAAATTACTCAAGAGAAGAGTAGTCGATTCATGTATTATTTCTAGTTGTAAACAATTGTCGATAGATAAATTTAAGTTGTTCTTTCCCTAAAAATCTCCTAAAATTCCTCGAGGAAATAATTGGAAAATAATATATTTATTATGATGGAGGAAAAGATCATAATAATCCACTTTGTATAGGAAGCTACCAAGTGAGCGTGAAATAAAAAGCTTCGAGAAAAAAATGTAAGGTTTAAAGAAAAGAAGAAAAAACACAATGTAAGCTTTAAAGAAAAGGAAGAAAAAACACAATGACCTAAGAAGTTTGGTTGGCATACCCAAAAGCTAGGACTCTCCCAAAGTAGTTATGCTCGGAAAGACACCTACAAACGTTATTACTCATGAATCAATGGGGGTTGTTTATTCGAGTGGAAATCATATCTTATCTCAGGGCAGAACTTGTGGATTCAGTTCGTGGTCGACAAGAACGGAGTTTGCTCCTCAGTAATTATTTTAACAGAAATTCTCGTTCAGATTTCCCTAATTCTCTCTTGTGATTAAGATGCATTTGAATATTGTGATATGGTTGGATTTTACATAAATTGAGTTTTTTGTTCTCACTAGTAGGAAAATATAAGTTGTGATGAATGTATTATACTATAGGTAGTATGCTGTGGTAGTATTTCTAAGGAAAAAGAAAGTAGATCTATAGTAAGCTGATTGTTTATGCGTGTTAAATAGCTCTCGTGTGTAGTGATGAGATTTATGTTGCATGAATATGTCGTGGCTTTCTAAAACCATTGAGAACCGTGTAAAAGTATTTTATGAACTTTAGGTGGGGCGAAGGCTTTCAGCTAAAGAATATTAGTAGATATGTATAGCCGATATAAAGGGCCATATGAATTATTTATGGTTTTTCTTATTAAAAAAAAATACATATCGAACATCCTTGATTTTCTATTCATCACTCGATATCATAGGCATATCTATATATAGTATTTCCGGTCTAAAACTAAGAACCTACCCTCGTCACGAAGGATTGGAATAATTATAAAAATTTGACACAGAAGGGGTGAAGAGATTTTGAGGTTATCGCAAGTAGATAATACAATCGGTGAAGATGGGAGCTTCGATGCAAGTACAATAGTTCTATAGAAAAGAAATAGGGTAAAGAATGAAAACTTCATTCTGGAAGGTGACACTTTCACATAAGGAGAAATATTTCAGTAGCCCCACCGACGCAAATAACGGTACTCTGGCCCATTTAGAGCCCAGGTAGTCCCACCTTGGTTGTTTAAGAATTTTACTACCAGGCATGGAAACAAATGTAGTGAGAGTAAGTCATATCATTCCTTTGCTTACAGTGACAATGACATTAGATTATTTAATAAACAACCAGTATTCAATGTTTGCAATAAACATATTTCATAATTTAAGCCAAGATGACAACAAAAGAATAGGAACAACAATTCGTTATATTAACAAGTGCTGCATGCAGCCGGTAGTCCCTGCCTATATAACCGAAAAATTAGCAAGTTGTCGATGCCCACGCTGTTGCAAGTGTGTGACAATTGTTTCCATTGGCAAGGACTAATTGGAACGAATTGTCCAAAACGAAATTACTCGCCGATGCCAATTCCCCATTTCATTTCTTCTGTTACAGGACAGGGGCTTCTCCAGATTTCCAAGAGGCATGCAGATATGGATGAATAGCAGATATGGAACATTTCATGCATCTCCAGATTTCAAAGAGACATATAGATATGGAAGACATCAATCTTTTGTGTGTCTCCAAAACACATACTTTATTTGTTTCCGTTATATGATCATAATCGCATGTGAAGCCTAGAATATGGAGAATGAGCTTAATGTTGAAGGTATTCTGGTGCGCTCAGCCTAAGGTATTCTTGTGTGCTCAGGAAAATGAGCTGAATGTATTCTAGTGCGCTGCACTGAGAAGAATGAGTTGATCTAGGCAGAGAGTTAATATCTTAGCATGAGGAATTGTTTTTGTATTGTTTTCATGTTTTTTTAGCAGATGTGAGACTGCCATATGGCTACCATGCCAATACCCATGTGGACAACGACTTACATGACACCTTTTTAGATCACAAAATGTTTGATGAAAAAGTTTGACATGTGGCTCTTACCAAAGACATCTTATCAACTGCATGAACCAAGTTGGTCGAATGGGGCCCGTTCATCGGACTACGTGTGGAAGTTTTCCATTAATGTTTTATTTGGGATAAGTTTCAGTGAGAACCAGCACGCCTGATTTTCATTTCCTTGCTAATCAATAAACTCTGTTAATGTTCGTTGAATCTTGAATTGTCTGTTGAATGCTAATTACATTCTTCCGAGAACAGTGCTGCTGCTGTCCATCCGTTAAAGAGAAGACCGAGAAGCATTTGAGAGTACGACCGTTATATTGACGGAAATACTGGCAATAACAACAAGTCTGTTGGTGTTTCAGGTTATTTTTAATTGGCAAAATATGACTTATTTTTCATGGATCACTATGTGGGAACTGTTCAAAACCATTAGAGTCATGCTAAAACAACTTAGCATTCCAGGTAAGGTCATCTTCGCTTGAGGAATTATAATATAAAAGAAATTGAACAAGAATGACCTATCAAAATCCATGGCCAAGTTATTTGAAATCTCTGCACGGAGAATGTCTAAAGCAGTTGTTTGAACAACATTGTTGATGTATGCTTGTGAATCAGATGAAGAACATGGTAACATATTGGACTGTGAGCATTAACCATTAAACTTACCTCACTTGGAGCGATTCTCACGCATACAGATCATTTAGATCAAAAATCCATAACCAGAAATTTTGCTATTTTAATTATATTGCAAAAATAGCTCCGACTAAGTTTGACACTAAACACTAAGCATGCTAACCAGTCACCAAAAAGTAGCCCTATGTTTGTGACCACAACTCGACCTCGGATATAAGAAAGTAAATTCAGATATAAATAATTCGAACATGATCCTATAAGCGATGACAACAATATGGTAGGTGACATGGATTCTAGAAGAATCCACAACATGTTACATTTTGCATATTTGCAAGAGTTGCAGTTTCATGTATATGGAGATTACCAAAGGTGATGGCTCTTTCTATTACAAGTCTTAGTATAATGCAACTACTAAAGGATGCAAGGAAGTGATTTGTATGAGGAGGCTATTGGAAGAATTAGGCTTGTAGCGGGAAAAGCATGTACTGAATTGTGATAGCCAAATTACAACCCATGTTGCCAAAAAACCTACCTTTCACTACAATACAAAGCACATTGATGTCCCATAACATTGGATTCGCCGAAGTGCTAGATGATGGGCTACTACAATTGTAGAAGATACACACAAAAGAGAAAGTAGCTTACATGTTATTGAAGATCATGTCAATGGATAAGTAGGAGGATTCTAGAGCATTTCCTAGTATCATAGAGAGGTGATGAGAGATTTTTTGGACTAGATTAGTAGCAATAATATTCACATCAACTTATATTTGGTGTAAGTGAGAGATTGTTATGTGTGAATCCAAATATATAAAATATTTGTTTATTATTATTGTGTAATAGAAACCTCTTCTTGAATGTAATTAAGGCTTCTTCTTGAATGTAACAAAGACTACTTCTCCTCAAATATACAGGGGACTTCTCCTCGAATGTAATAAATGATTCTCCTCTAATGTAACAAATAATTCTAATGTTGAATTCATCCATTGGGCATGAAGTGATTAGGAGTTTGCTGACAAAATAAAGGTTATATTTTTTTCCTAGTAATAAAAGAGTTGTTGATCTTTCCCCATTATTTTTCCTAATATAGTATGGATTTTTCCATTTTAAATTTTGGGTTTTCCATTATAAATTTTTGTTGTTTTATTTTTTATTATATGCTTTATTTTATTTATAATCAATATTGTATTATTCACATGTATATGTTATTGTTGATATTATATGCCTTATTTTATTTATAATCAATATTGTATTATTCACATGTATATGTTATTGTTGATATTATATTTATTGTTGTTAATTTATTGATTTATTTTAAACTATAACATATTTTACTTAAAATTTTCTAAAAATTATAATTATGGATTTAATTATATAAAATATATAAAACTTATTACCTATTATTCTTTTACAGTAGCCATTAATATTAATAAGATGATATTTCATCAATATTAATTAAATAATATTTCATTAACTCCTTTAGAGTAGCCATTAACGTTAATTAGATCATAAACTCTGGACTCGTCCCAAGTATTGATCCTAGATAATGTCAATCATGATAACATCACAAATCCGTGTCTCACTGCAGCACGTATTTACATCCTGTTAGTGGAGTTATCGGAAAATTTTACAATAAATCATAGTATAAATACAGGGCAAAAATAAAAAGTAAGATAAAGGGCCAACCTTAACTACCATACATATTTGACTTTGAGATTTTGCAATGCCAATTAACCAAGAAAAAAGATAAAAAAACAATTACATACAATGTATTAAACTTGATGATAATCAATATAAAGCTTCATTTCTTACCATTTACTGAATTCACCCCGAAATCCAATACATATATATCAAACTTATTCTGCAGCCTTCGAAAGCATGCAGTTTTTAATATGCATCCTAAAAATATTGAGAAGTTGTACAGAAAAAATATACAATATCTTTAATTAATATATATATATATTATATATATATATATATATATATATATATTATGAAAACGTCCCTTAAAGTATATATGATGTACTGTAAAGATATAAAAATATCAAAAAGTTGCAGGGAAAAACTATTCAAAATATTTAAAATTCCTTCTAAAAATTGTTGAAAAGGTTATAGAAAAACGACAAAATATATTTAGAAATAGAATATTATTACTGCAACCAGAGACACTGACATCATCTGCAAATTTGAAAAACTTCCATACATTATACGTAGTGTACACAACACCTCACTGTCATGTTACTTACACTTGTAGTATGATCAACTTTGATATTTGGTTACAACTGTGCTCGTCTTCCCTGTCACAAACGTTTCCTGTAAATTGACCTCGGATATAAGAAAGTAAATTCAGATATAAATAATTCGAACATGATCCTATAAGTCAGACCAGAGAAAGAATGACATCTCAGACATGAGCCGCAAAAAAGTGTTTCCAATTGCTGGTCTTTTCAAAGCCTCCCTACTGAGGATTGGCGGCCTATTTTTTGCTGCCGAGACTCTGGAACCCCACTCAAGCAACTCTTTGCTTGTATCATCCTTGTGTACAATAACTTCAATGAAGCATAAGCAATCCTTTTTGGGTCCTAGGGAAGTTTTAATAGCCTCTACAGCCTCTTTTCCATCTTAACCTGCACAGAAAGAAGGGGTGTTGTTAAATAACAAAACAAATACCTGGTACAGAGTACTTAGGCATCCTGCATTTTCTAGGGCTGAGAAAAAACGATGAAAAGCTGAAAATAACAACAAAATTGCCATGATAAGAATAAAAAAGAGAGGAGTGGATTAAGATCACCAATCTGATACAAAGTTTTGACCAACTAAAGGTAAGTCCTAAAGTCTACAATAATGTAACAATATACCTAGGCAGTCCAGCATTTCCCTTCACCGTTATGAGTGGCATCTACTAAACAGGTGTAGTTCCAATTCCTTATGACATTGTATGGGCCATTATGTATTTCAAATTCTATAGTATATCCTCCATTATTAATCAGAAAAATGATAGGATTCTACCCATTTCGAATCATAGTAGACACATCCTCGACTGTCACCTATTGAAATAAGGAAGAATACATTTAGGGATAAAAACTTACTGATTTTTGAACAAAACAAATAACCCAAAGGAATTTAATATTTCAAATATAGATTTATTGTTATTCATTAAATAAAATATTAGAGAATTTTATATAAAAATCCTTGCATCTGCACCTGAAATCTTCCATCACCAATGCATGATATTAAACGCTTCTCTGGCGTTTCTTGAGCATATCTCAGTGTTGCTCCTACAGACCAGCCTATCGATCCATACTGCATTTGGAACTCATACCTGCCAAACATACATTTAGCTCAACGAGCAAACAACTGCAAATATAGAGACAAATATACTTGCGAACAGAGCACCATGAGAGTGACAAATAGAGCAGGATAATAGTAGGTCCCTCTCATCAGAGAACAAACATTTCTCTTTCATCACTCATTGTTGCCGCTCCTACCATTGCATTGTCGCCACTCCTGCCATTGCAGACTTCGGCTCTAAAGCCTATCCAACAATAGTCTCACCGGAAACCTTCCTCCACAGATGGTAAAGACTAATTTCATATTATGTAATTAGGATTAAGCAAAATAGATTACAATTAAAAAAAACAAAGAAAAAACAAATAAACAATTTCATCCCATATAGTTAATATTAGATCATCTGACAATATTTCATCCAAACATCAATTTAATTCTTTACCCTGAGTGTGAGTGTGAGTCTGAGTCTGATCAAGCAAAACAAATTAGATCACAATAAAGAAAAATCAACATATTTCCCAATAGATTGACCATATGGATCCAAGTTATTTCATCTCAACACCAGATCAAGAAAAACACATCAAAATAAAAAAAAATCCAAAGAATATATAAAGATAAAATCAAAATAGTTTTCAGACCCCTAGGGTGCCAGTACATAGTATGGATATATGCTTGCATATCTAGACACTATATTGACAAAGCTGGTTGTCAGGTAGGGAAAATACTCAGTTGGACAGAGAAAGTTGCAATAGCTGGGACGAGGCAAGATTCACATTTGTGAGACAAAATGGATCCATTATATCTCATCCAAACACTAACTTAATTTTTTACACTGCCTGTGAGCAGGATCAAGGAAAACAGATCAAAATAAAGAAAAATTCAAGAAATATATACAAAACCAGACCAACATATTTTTCGACAGATCTGAGACACTATCGTCGTTTCATCTCTACACCAATTTAATTATTCACCTGGCGTCTGAGCAGGATCAAGAAAAACAGACCAAAATAAAGAAAAATTCAAAAAATATATTACAAAACCAAATCTAAACATTTTTATACCCTTTGAATCTCAGTAAATAAATCTGACACGGTACGGCTCTACGCTAGACACTATATTGATTCAGGGTCTTGTATTGTAAATATGCTCCAGCCTAACAAATTACTAATCGCTGGTCCGGATTTGCTAACACCCCGTAACTGAAGTGTGATTACATGGTTGAATATAATGAAGATGCGTACCAAACTGTGCCAAGCCGGCGGCATTGAGATGAATCTTGCTAACAGAAGAGTGCAGAGCAATGCTAGAGAAAGTTTTATGAAGACCTTGCAGACAGCCAGTCGACCTTGGTAGCTAGCTACCTGAGAGGTGGCAGACGGTGGTAGCCAGCTGCCTGAGAGGTGAGAGGTGGCAGCTATATAATAAACTTTGCATGCGCCTAAGTTTCATGTTTGTTACCATAATTTTCCAGAATTTGGTTAAAATATAACTTGCGACCACATTTTTGCATTGGTATAAGTGAAGCCCGCAATAAGAGGTCCTTTCTTGCCTAGCCAAAAACCTTCGTTAAAATTTTGATACACGAAAATTATCATTCTAAAACATCGGTTAAACGATGATAACGCCAAAAAAAACATGGCCAATGAATGAATTAATGCGCAGTCAATGATCTATCAATCGCTAATAGTCCTAGACAGGGATTAATAAGATATATTGAAACGATTTATTGGAAAAAAAATATTAAGTAAAAGGAGTTCCATATCGAATTAGAAGTCATCTAACTATGTTGTTGCTCAACATTGTAATTTAGCGGAAGAAATTATTATTAGAAACGAGTAAGATCCCCTGCTACGATGTATGACAAATCAAGAAAATAATTTAAGGAAAGCCAAAATGAAGAAAATGTGCACCAAATTAACACCAATTTGTAGTGAGATCATGGAAACAAATGGATTATATGCATTCCATGGTCACATAGAGTAATTGAAAGTGATAACAGGAACTAAATAACCGTGGATTGATATAGAGAAAATTACTTGAGCTATTAAGACGTTAATACACCCAGGTAGCTAAAATTATGGTAGTGAGATCATGGAAACAAATGGATTATATGCATTCCATGGTCACATAGAGTAATTGAAAGTGATAACAGGAACTAAATAACCGTGGATTGATCTAGAGAAAATTACTTGAGCTATTAGGACGTTAATACACCCAGGTAGCTAAAATTATTGTTAGATGGGTGAATAGTAATAGTTTAATACACAGTGATCATAGTAAAGACTGATTTAAAAAATATATATTTACTGTATTAGACTAAACCCTCAGGTGCATAAAGGTATATTCCAGGTTATGGCAGAATCACACTAGGAAGTTATAGTCTCACACATGATGTAATCCACAAGTAATGAAGAAAAAATCGAGACACGTTGTCACTAAAAAAAAATGAAAGAAAGAATTTTCCAATTTCAGGTTAAAACAAAAAGATAAATGCGGGTTAATCCCCTTGCTATTACACTGTAGACACATATTAAAGTAAGGCATGAAATAAACCAATAGGTATGTAGTATGAAACCAATCTCCAGCATTGAATTACATAATCACACAGAAAATTGATATATATATATAACCATTCTAATATATCAAAAAACTATTTCTGAGAAAAAAAGGTAATAAACAACCTTTCAGGCTCAAATTTAATATAGATATATATTATTGATTGCATGTCGAGCTCTCGGCTCCACAAAGAAAATGATTCATATAAAATAAACACATATTCGAGTTTCCCATATAGAGTCCACACCAATGGGGCGATGTTTCCATTAAATCTTGCTCCCCTAGAAAAACATATTACAGTAACTATGCTACACTAAACAACTGGCAACGGCAATTTGAGGCCAATCGACACCGGTGCCAGAAATGGATAGTAAGGAATCCGTGGGTAGTATTTTTCTAACCAACTTGTAGGCATATGGGAAAGAAGTTAGATGAGAAATCCTTCTTTGACTTAATGAAGCCAGTCGGTCATAGCAACATAATACCTGTGGACACGGAATTACACATGGATGTGAGCCTTAGAGACTATGGATAGAATGTTAATAGAACCAGACCTTTAAAAAAAAAAATTGCAAATATAAACCCTCACAACACGGTAAAGTTTGTTAAAAAATGCAGAAAGAAATTTTCAATTTGATTTAGCCTTCATTACATTGATAAAATTCAAATTTCCACATTAGGAGACAACTTGGATGCAGTGAACTTGTGAGTCATGGATTTTGTCACCCAAATTAATTAGTAAATTTGAGTTGGAGGAGTTAGAGTTTATTTTAGCATGTGTGATTGCTAATTCTTAGCAATAAAAGTCAGTTATCTCAAGTTGTTTTATGTTAAACTAGTTCCAACTATTGGAGGAACTAGTGGGAGGTCAGTTGTGCAGTGGGACTTTAGTCAAACTCAATGATCATGCAATTAACTGATCAATCATCTCAAAATAGCTAGTGCATGTAGAGAATTTGAGTTACCCAGTTGAAGTGGATATTCCAAGGCAGTGTAACATTAATTGTATACTAGTCGTGAGAGTACATGTGTTGCATGCATTCTAATGATCAGCAATATGTTTTGGAGAAATTACTAAATAATAGGGTCCTAATTTCTAAAGAAATTACACAAGGAAACATGGGCTCAAGTAGAGGCTGAAATTGACTAAGTCTAGGTCAACGCTTCTCAGTTAGAAAAGAGATAGTTATGCACTTGCAGGTTATGCTCAATTGAGCAAAGAAATTGTAATACATCTCTATTCATCAAATTAATACTAGGGATTGGGGTTTTTAACAGTTTTCTTTCCCCGGGAAAAATACTATTTGCATGTGTGTGATTTCTTATTTCATGTCTAAGTTTTTTGTTCTCGATTGTGAATTACATTCCATAGAATAGTAGAGTAGTTTTGTGTCTTGTGATTTTGATTAAAACATCATGAGCAACTACAAATACAAACCGTAAATTCTACATGACATCAAACAAGAACTCACATTAGAGCAAGAATTTTGAAGTTGTTTCTTAGGAGGTTCGAATTTGGAGTTTAGTGCAACATGATTTCTTAAGAGCTAAGAAGATGATCTTTAATGGACTAAGGCTAGAGTATGCCTTGGAAGAAACCTCTAATTTCATTGCATGGAAGGATCGCATGGAGATGGAATTCGATGGCAATCAATTGCTAGAATACATCAAGACAGATGTTGCAACGACATCAAATTTTTATATCGAGAACCTTAATCAGTGGAAGAAAGATGTATCCAAGGAGAGGAGAATAATCTTAGAGGGAGTATAGGATCACATTGTCTGAAATATCCACGAAAAAAAAAAAAAAAAATTGTTTGCAATGTGGAAAGAACTTAACAAATTGTTCAAGAATAATAGTGAGCATAGGAAGATGGCACTCAAGGATAAACTTTGAAGTATAAATATGCAAAAGAATGACACTATTCTGCAATATTTGAGTATGTTCACACAATGTCGTGATGAACTTGGTAGGGTTGGTGTTAATGTTCTGTCGATGGTTCTAGACCCGCCAACATTCAGGGGATCACCCCAGTATGAAGTCCCACCTAGGCCTCATACCGTTTGGTGTGAGAGTCCCATCTGGTATGATGGCCCATTTTCCATTATCTTAAATATTTTCCTCAACTCTTGCTTATCATCACATTAGAGTAGTCTGCTTTGCCTTGCGAGAAGTGAGGTTCACGTGCCTAGTGATTGTAAGTGTCTTTTGTGTGAATGGTTCTTTCACCATAGAGGGAGAGGGTGGGAGTGATTCCCAAGTCGGTTGGGAGTAGTCCCAACTCTGTTAGGAACACACAACACAAGAGGACGTGCATAGCTTCCGACGGAACAGTCCACACGCATGCATCAGTTATAACACAAAAGGGAAGATAACACGTATAACACTTAGTGGATTAGTCTGCACGAGAACAATGGTTGTTATAGAAAGTTTTATGTGAAATGTTTCTTTTATGTCCTGGAGAGTAGTCTCCACAGACGAGACAGCGTTAACAACATATACAACACATTTTCATTAATTTATATGTATTACAACAAGTGAATTAGTTCAAGTGTTAAACACAAGTTAAGGAAAGATGCATTACAAGTGTTAAAGATTAGTCTTACAATAGTTACGATACATGTGTGAAAATGTGATGGCCTGTGAGCAGGCTTCTAAATTAAGAAAAATCTCCAAGACACATCGTTACACCATACATCACTAACCCAACGTGCAGGGCATTGGGGCCGCTACTTACTCCTCCAAGAAAATATTACAGACTCTCATGGCTATACAGGAGGAGCTGAGGTTAAAAGTCCTTTGCACGTACAAATGAGGGGGTATTTATAGCCAATGGTGAAACTAGCCCTTATGGTTGTGAGACTACCCTCATGACTATTTGACTTCTATGAATTTTCGACTTTACGTGACTCTTTGTACAATAAGTGAGTCTCTTGGACTTCCACATTACATTACATTGATTGATAGTATGCCCCACAGTAGAGATGTGGATGACATGACTTGAGATGACAGTGCTGGTACATTGGTGCTGATGTTGGTGTGCATGTCGAGTTGTAGTGTTGTTGGGTGATGGATTTCCTCATGGTGTGTCATAGCTTCACTTCCGCATGGCAAAGTGCACGAAGACTTCAATGGCCATTGGTTCACTTGATGTTGCATTCACACATTACTCCTTGCTTGTGTGATGGATTTCTTCATGGTGTGTCATAGCTTCACTTGTGCATGGAAAAGTGCACGAAGTCTTCGATGGCCATTGCTTCACTTGATGTTGCATTCACACATTGCTCCTTGCTTATGTGTTGGTAAGCTTGACAGGTTCGTCCATTCATGAACAGTGCATGCTCGTCCGTCTATCCGTTAATGAACACATATTGCATGTTTTCTCATCCACCTGTCTATGAATAAATCTTTGCATGAACATCCATTCACAAGCACATCCCTTTGCATGCATCATTTGTTCATCCATTGGTGAACCTGTCCTTATACATGTGGTGCCCTTGTTCATCCCATCCGTCATCGTGCCATGTTTGTTTGTGTACTTGTGTCTGCCGTCACTCATGACGAGATGACATCAAATCCATAAACCTCCTAGTCTACATGATGCATGATAATTTCGGATGCAGGTGATCAGGAGAGGTGACAAGGTTAAGAGGCAGTATGGAGGCTTTGGGCACTGCTGATGAAAACTATGCAGGAGTCAATGGGTGATGAAGATGGGTAATCCGGAATGATAGTGACCATCCGCAGGTTATAGCTCATCTCGAGGACAAAACTGCATAGTTTTTTAGAGGAACAATGTGGGCTGGGGAAAGGCTCGGCAGGCAAAATCTACGCAATTTTTGGAATGAGTAGGCAATGGTAGCTTGGCAACAAAAACTGCGCAATTCTTGAGGGGAACTGGTAGTCAACTGTTGGGTCATTGCAGCAAAAACTGTGCAATTCCTCAGGGGAACTAGCATAGAGTTGTTGGGAGTTTGGCAGCGAAAATTACGTAATTCTTGGAGGGAACTGGCAGTCAATTGCTGGATCCTGCCAAGAAAAACTACGCAATTTCTGGAGGGAACTATTAGTCGGCTTGCGGGAACTGTTGGTGGGAAAAACTGCGCTGATGCTCGGAAGGTTACCTACTGGTCACTTCTGCACAGTTTCTAAGCTAAGCAGACTGATGGGCAACAGAGGACTTGCTCATGAAAACTGTACAATTTTATGGGTGAGAAGTTGGTCAATTGTCGCGAGGGCTGGCTGGAAAAACTATGCAATTTTCTAAGGGAGACAAGGACTGACACTAGGTGTCTGTCTAGCCTGTCTGCACAATTTTCTCAGTCAGCAGAGTGGGCAAGGTCTTCTACCTTTGCGCAATTTTTTAGGGGATTCA
>APFE031139789.1:0-10000 GCA_000404065.3 Pinus taeda
AGGAGACGCCACAGGAGGCGCCGTAGGAGATGCCGCAAGAGACGCCGCAGGAGGCGCCATAGGAGACGCCAAAGAAGGTGTTCTGGGTTTAGTTTTCTGTTATTGTGGATCTGGTTATCTGGGTGACTTACTGGTACTTGATGATCATTTGATATTTATGGATCCAGTTTGAAAATTTATGAAAAGTGGTCCTTGAAAGAAAAGAAGTAGGGGGTTGTAGCTCCCTTCCAGGAGAGACTGGAAAACGAGAGAGAGTTGTAGCTCTCTGCAGGTTGCAGCCTGCGTACTGGTAAAGGACTGCACCAGTACAAGACCATTGTAAAAGGAGTTTCTAATTTGAAAGAAGATAGAGACATATTGCAGCAGGTGGTTTTCACCCACATTGGGTTTCCACCTTATATCTGGTGTTCTTTGATGTGACTGTCTGTTTTTCTTGTTCATGCTCATTGTTTTATGGTACTGATATGCAAAAATAATTCAAAGTATAAATAAGGAAGAATTGTTAAAAGGACTAGATAATACTGATTCACCCCCCCTCTCAGTATTATTTTCAACAATATCATCATGCCTTTCAAAACCATTTCAAATAAAAGTCAATTGTGGATCCAGGAACGATGGTATATGATAAAGAAATGATCTCCGTTATTCTAAATGCACTGATTGATGAACAAGGTAACCTCATATCTACAAAGGAAGAGGAAGCTATCCCATTCATCAAATTATGGTCTCTCTACAAGGTAGAAGAAGACAGGTTGAAGAAAGAAAGTGACAAAAGATCAAATAGAAGGGATCACTTAGTGACAAGAAGAAAAGGGAAATTTGGAAAGTTTGGTCCTCCAAAGAGAAAGAAGAAAATGGCTAAGATAAGATGATATGGATGTCAAGAACTTGGGCACTATAGAAGAGATTGTCTTTAACATAAGAAGGACAAGAGGGATAGGGAAGAAGGCCATATTACTAAGGAAGTGAAAGAACTTGAGACAAAGAAGCTTAAGAAGGAAGAAGTAAAAGATCTCTACTATGAATGAGATGATCATCTTCGCTAGAACGCACTTTCCACTTGTAATTTTTAGATAGGATACACTGTAAATAAAATAGGATGCATCAGATTAGAAAACAACATCATGATAAAAGCATTAGAAATAAGAGCTCATGACAGGGGAAGCAAAAATAATGTCTAGGATATATTCTACTTATTCCAAGAAAAAGGAGCTCTTGGAAACCTCATTAAAATCTCAAGAGATACTTATAGAAAGAAGTAGAGGTCATCAATGACTGGGATCATCATATAATAGTCTATAAGGAAACATGTGTTGTGTAAGGATATGAAATATCCTCAAGTTTCTCTGATGGAATCCTTATCAGAGTATTCACCAATCTAGAAAGAAAGGAAGTGTTTCATCAAGAATTCCAACTCATGGGATTCAAGGGATGATGGTATGATGACATAACAATGAAGTAAGATAAAGCTCTTTCGTTCAAAGGAAGTTGCTACAAGAAGTCTGAATGATTGAAAGGAAAGATGAGGTATGTATGCTTACATAGGTTATTACGAAAGTCATGTCATATGGTTGTGGATAATATGGATCACTATTTCTATCTTCGGAAACATGATCAAAAAGAAGAAGGGATCGCCTCCTCCGAAAGATTGCAGAAAAGCATAAGTCACACTTGATGAAATCAACATAATATGTTCTCATATGAATCATGAGGGAGTTAACTACAATTGAGGAACTCTGATTGGAAGCTCATGGGAATAAAGTGTGTGAAAAGAAAGGATGAGATCATAAAATATGCAACAAAGGTTGAGGGCATTCAACATCCGAAACCAAAAAGAGTTGACTAGAATATCTCCCAAAAAGATATGAAGACTCTGATAGTAGTTGAAAAAAGATGCAGACCCTTGACAATGAATATCTTTAGTAGATGTGTCAATTTGCATGTAGGATGTTGATACCTATAGGAATATGTCATGATGAAATACCATCACAAAGTTAATTTTGATTTAAGTGTTCATTTCTTATTTTTGAACTAAATATTTGAATGGGCTTATGTAAGACTGCCAAAGGGAAATCTATGGATGACTTCCAAGAGGACCATATAGAATAATGTAAGGTCCTTTAGGAAAATATGGCATGAAAGAATGAAACATGACATGAAGCAAAGCCAAATGGAAAACTGATGGATCACCTTATAATGAAATGAGGACATGAATAACTCATGGATGAAAGTGATAGATGGTCTGTGCCCTGTGAAGAAGTCCTCAGTGATGAAGACTCCATGAAAAAAGGAATTTATGACATTGAAGAAGAAAGGAGTTCTTCAAGTAGCTGGTTGCCCCAACATCTCCACCTAAGAAGTTGTTGTATGTCCCTAATTAAGAGGGAATTTGAAAAGGAGTTTCTTACTTGGAACTTGAAATTACTAAGCCAAGAGGGAGCCTAGGTACATTCCTTTTGTAGGAATGAGTATATTCATTTATTGGAATATTTCCTCCCTATCTGAGAGGGAGGGATACACACATCATTTTGGTCTTCATCTGGGAAGGCAAAATGGAGGATTGGGTAATTATTTGGCATCTGATACTCTTTGAGGATAAGATAGGGCATCCAATAGAAGAGTGGTCATGGAGGAACAATATTCGTTGAGAGCTAGGGAGTCCAAGATAAGAATAGTCCTCATGGAACACACCCTAAGTACCCGGGTAGGGGATGTTTCAAGAGAGACAATGATGAGAGTGTATATAAATCATTGGTCTTGCTAGCATTGAGCTCAGATCTTTTGGAGAGATGCAGCTGTTAGTCAAGGCCTTGCTATGTAACACTGTTGGTTGATATGATGTTATACAAATGAGTTACCAATCCAAATTCTTCTTATGAGAAATTATTCAGATTGAGAAAGTCCAAGTACCATTATGAATACTTCCCTAGTTAAGAGGGAGTGTTGAAAAGTGTAACTAGGCTCGGTCTTCATAATGACATGTAATTATGATTTTATATAATGAGATGTAAAGAAGAAAAATAAATATTGTAATGCTTGCATCATGGGTTTCATGAGCAAGAGATTTTATTTTTGAATCAAGACTCCCATTGAGAATCTTTAAGAATTATTTGTCATCTAGTCTTAAAATGTTAGGGTCATTGTCATGTAATGAAGTCATGTTACACTTTGTAAAAGGTCAAACGTGTCTATGTATCCTTCAAGACCTTGTCACTTATCCTCTTCAAGTCGGCCTACAACGATGGAAGAACTTTCTAGAAGAAGTCGGCCTAACCTCTAGTGAACATGCCAGCCTAAAGGACATGTGTTGAGGTGTATAAATAGGCACACTCAACCTCACTTAAAGGCAAGCAACTCGACAAGAATTTAGTGAAGAAGTACAAAAAAGAAGGCTACAAAGAGAAGTGTGAAGAAGTAATAAGGAGAGTTTCTTTTGGGAAAGTGAAGGAGAGTTTTCTTCTAGGCAAGTGAAGGAGAGTTTTCTTATGGGAAAGCAAAGAAGGATTTCATCTTATCAAGTGAAGAAGAGTTTCTTCTAGGCAAGTGAAGGATAAATTTCTTCTGGCATAGCGAAGGAGAAGTTTTTTCTGGAGTTAGCAAAGGAGAATTTCTTCTAGGGTCAACAAAGGAAGGATTCTTTTGGGGTACTTATTCTGGGTAACCGAGCTAGAGACTAGAGACCGAGATTCTATAGGAGAAGCCGAGAGGAAGCAGTGTGAAGGATAGAGACCGATTTTCTCTAGAAGGAGTCGAGAAGAGAAGTTCAAGATCAAGAAGAAAGTCGAGAAAGGGAAGAGGCAGAGCATCAATGTTGGTGACAAGGTTCTTGGGAGGATAGTACTAGAGTCAAGAGTCTTTGCCATGATCTTGGTACTCATCAATTGAAGATCTAGAAGAATAATTTTTTATCGGGTTTTCCTCTCAAGAAGTGAGAAGTTTTGGCCCTAGCTGACAAGCCTACATACTGTGCCACTTGTCTTTTATTGTGCATATTGGTAATTGTCTTAATGAAAAGAACACAATAATAACATAATGAATAAAAGACTATATCAAAAGCAATTATCAAGCAGAGAAATATTTTAACTATTCATGCCCTAGATTTCTCAAGAAAAGAACCTTGGTAAATTTAATGAGGTGAATAATACAAAGGGGAACATAGTGGGGAAGGCTTCAATTACTGTAATTTCTATTTTGTGAATAAGGCCCCTTCCTGACAGAACCCGATTGATTACTATTCTATCCCTCTTGATGAAGGTTAAAATGAAATAATTGAGGTGATCCTAGTCAGTCTAATGAGTTTTATGGGGAAAACCAACCATCAGGAAGGCCATAATACAATCCAATTAGTAGCATTCCATCTTGTGTAGTTTTATAGAGGGAATTGATGAAGCAGGCTTATGCATGCACTGTTCAATGATGGTTGGTTTCTAGATGGAAATAATAAGTGGAGATCATAATCAAACTTCAACCTCATATAGTTAGATTGTCAATTATACACAATTGTTACAAATAAATACATTCAAAATAAAATTCACAATTACACTTCTCCTCCTCTCCTCTAGCTACAACACTCCTATTGAACAAACATTTTGCACATAATAAATATAGTTCATTAATATATATTCTAATCAAACTAGATGAATCCTTGAAAAAAATTAACAAAACACAATTGTAATATAGAATATAAACTAGCTCAAAAGATTAAAACTTACATATTGAGTATCAAGTCAGTGTGTTGTGCTTGACCAGATTCAATGATCATAGAATTCCAATATGAGTCACTTTAGGGAGTAAAGATGAACATGATGATCAGCACTAGGATTTACAATTTTCAATGAAATAGTTTGAATGCATAATTAGTTAAGAAGGTTAAAAAATTTCTATTATTAATGATAAAATTGAGGTTTTCCATGATAAAATTGAAATCAGTCTAATCGCATAGGACTCTTCGCACCCCTCGTCATCCCTTATGTTTCATGAAGACAACTCGTCAAATTAGCTTGCTCACACGATCTCGCCAATTCATTTATCTTTGGACATACCATCAGAGAGCTCTTCAATTGAGCAATCTGATTGTTGTTGAAACTTGTGACAGAGATGGTTGTCATCCAGAAAGCACTTTTGAAATTAGGAGCAACAGCTACACTCAAGCCATGCATGATCTAGTTCAAGCTTAAAAATGTGATTTTGCAATTCTGGAAAGTTTCGGGACGTGCCATGGAGTCGAAGCACTTCAACCTCCATTGATGGTTATGGAAAGACCACGCGACTCTAGTAAGCTCCGCAAACCAAATCAGATGTGCTTTCTCACGCATAATCTGTCTATCTACATGGTTGCACTCAATATGAATTCCTATGTGAAAAATGTTTGGTATTCCGGGTGTAATCTCTCAAATTTTCAAAATTTAAACTATAATTGAATTCATGAATTTGTTACAGTGTATCCGTCTTCATGCAAGTATCTCATGTCAAACTCAGGTTTGGAATGTTCGTCTCTCACGAAGTCATGGAATTGTGAAGTTGATCATCTCAAAGACTATCTTTATCTGCAATCATACTTATCGAATTCCCCCCTTCATGGTCAGCTCCTCGGTCTTCTTGCGAACCTTGTACTACAAATTTATCCTCTCATCACACAAGAAATCTTCCTATGTGACAATGAACACACAAGTTGTCACACAAATCAAGTTCCTCTCCATTTTCCATGCCTCAACTAATTTCATGCATTCACGATGCCAACATCCTTCTTAAATTCTCATGATGACTATGATGCTTGTGCAATTAGTCACCTGTTGCAGCAAGGTGGTCCATTATATCTAGCTCACAAAGAACTTGGTTTGATTGTTTAGAGCATTCACAAGATTGTTCATATGGATTTTACTTTGTTCATTGCAAACTGAGAATTTGACATCTCAATTAGCTCATCTGATTATTTCTCTATCTTGTATGCAGAAGGAATTCATTCGTTGGAGATTGTGCAATTACTTCTGAGTTTGATGAGTGTGTGATGAGGCCAATTCACACAAGTGGCATCATTGGACCCCATGAAAAATTGCGCAAGGAAATATGAGGCTTGGAGGATGGGAGGAAGACATATGTTGTGTCTATTCAGTTTGTGTGTTGTATTGAGGGGTTGTGCTGAGAGCTGGATAGCTTGTAAGCTAAAGGTTTGTGTAATCTGAACATATTTCCACTTGTATGATAATACTGAGATCGGGGTTTTTAGCTGAGGCTTTCCCCAGAGTATTCTTTTGTGTTCATGTGTGATTGATTTCTCGTTCTCTATTATATGTGTTCTATTTGATCTTCCTCATAATCGAGTAAGCTTCTGCAAGTTTGTTTGTAGAAATAGATCAAGTATTTTGCTTTAGTATATTTCATAATATGTTGATCTATAGTGGGAATTTCTACAAGTTCCAACTAAGGGAAGGACACTAGGGGAAACCCATTACGCAATTTTGAATGCTAAGGGAGGCTAGGCTTATTGAGCAGTTAGTGTGTGAGGTGAGTGTGAAACATGTCTATGTGGTGAGGAAAACCCATTCTCATAAGCTTTCCCCTTGAAGCAAAACAAACAATCCCTTTTTCATGACGAGCAATAATCCCATGGCTAAAGATGAAACATGATATAGAAAGATAAAAGTATGAATGACTCTTAATACCAAAGAGGGAAGCTTGAGATCGTCAGCATACCAAATAAGTGACTAAGGAACGATCAATCACAGGATCCACAGTAGGCTTCAAAATTTGAGTATAGGCCAAAATTTTGGAGGGTGCTACAACCGCTACAACACTTGGAGACACACTGGTTGAATTCCATTTTCTCTGTCTTAGTTCGTTTAGTGCATGGCCTTGGTCCATCAGGGAGTATTTTGAAGCTTGAACCAGATCATGCATGGCTTGAGGGTGGTTGTTGCTAATTGAGACGTCAAATGAGAGTACATCCATCACTTAGCAACGCAACAACTTGATATGGACACCACAGCTAGCCAATACATGTCAGTAGTGTCATGTCAAGTTGTGTCATGAGTTGTCAAGGCCACATCACTACTATGGGCCATATCTATTGTAACCGAATGTAATGTAAAGTGGATGTAAATAAAGCAAAATTAAAGATGCAAAATAAAGAAAAATAGAAAAGATTGGAGAATATCATAAACTATAAATCCCACGTAAAGTCCTGATGCAAAGTGTCGAAGTGATTCATGGCAGGTAGTACTGAGTAGTCCACCTTGTATTGATAGTGCAAGAAACCAGAGGATACACCAAGGCCAACCTTTGAAAGACTGTCAGCCACTGTGTTACATTCCCGGTATACATGAAAGATGGTATATGCAAAGAGAGATCCCAAAATGTGCTTGATCCTCCTAAGCCAACCCAGAAGAATGGGGGGAAAGAATCATGTAGTTCCCTTGATACCATCAATAAGAGCCTTAGGGTCCCCATAGATATTTAGTGAGCTTATTTTCTTGTCTTGTGCAAACTATAGCAACCCCCACAAAGCAATAATCTACGTTACAGTGTTGGATCCAGAGCCACCATGCCACCACATTTGTCATTAATAACGTGTAGATTTTAAAAATGCCAATAAAGTTAAATAAGAGAAAAGTTCGTAAATACCTGTCAAATTTAACCATTGTTGAGGATATTTCATGATTTCATAAACTCAATTCACAACATCTTAATGATATTTCATAATTTCCAAAATTTACACCATAATAATGGTATTTCATGATTTCATAAATTATGTTCTTTACATTGAGTTGAGTTGAAAGCAACTTTATGGCAAAAGGGATAATTTGCAGTTAATACAACTAAATGTTGGTGACTGATTGTGTGGTCTACTTTTAAAATTATTTTTATTTTTACTATTATTGAAATTGATATATGAGACACCCTTGTTTGTGAGACAAGGGACCCATCT
Organism: Pinus taeda; assembly: GCA_000404065.3. Taxonomy (NCBI): domain Eukaryota; kingdom Viridiplantae; phylum Streptophyta; class Pinopsida; order Pinales; family Pinaceae; genus Pinus; species Pinus taeda. The sequence continues at coordinate 7,925 of APFE031139789.1, forward strand.
TCGACCAAGAATTTGACTGTTAAATACATACTCTAACCCCCTTTGGTTTTCAACATGTGACCTCTTAGGAGGAAACACATGCTCAAGTCTACAAAGGCATACATATTCTACCCGCTTTGGTTTTGAACCTGTGACCTCTTAGGAGGAAACACATGATCTTAACCATTAGGCCCACTCAAGCTGTATGTCTTTGGATATATTTGTTTATCCAACTTCCCTTAACTCACTTGTCATTTTCCACCATATTAGGAATATTTAAAATTGAGACCTTAAATATTTACATTACAAGCATGACAAAGACTACCATAGTTTGGAAGCAATGTCTTTGGACATATTTTCTTTGGATATCTTTAAAATTGAGACCTTAAATATTTACGTTACATGCATGACAAATGCTACCATAACTTTGGAGCAATGTCTTTGGATATATTTAAAATTGAGACCTTAAATATTTACATTACAGACCTGGCAAAGACTACCATAATATGGGAGCAAGGCAATGTCTGCGGATATATTTTCTTATCCATCTTCCCTTAACTCACTTGTCATTTTCTACCATTTTAGGGATATTTAAAATTGAGACCATAAATATTTACATTACAGGCATGACAAAGACTGCCATAATCTGGGAGCAATTGAAGAGATCATAATTCAGAAATTGTGGATTGAGTGCATAAAATGAGCAGTGTGATTGGAAATCTTGGTACCAAATTCCACAACAGAAGCGGAGGTCACATCTGGTCCAAAACATAAGCTCCAATCCCCTCCCTAGTTCTTTGGCATTTTAAAAACACTTGCTACTTGCAACATATTGCACTTAAACATAGTTTTGTCACACATCAATAAAATTTTCTATCTTTGTAGTGTATTCATAACAACAAACTTTTTATCTTCGCAGTGTATCACATGGCAATGAAGTTTATATATTTGTGGTGTATTGCATGGAAACAAAATTTCTATCTTTGTACTATATCACATTGCAACAAATTTGTTGTCTTTGTGATGTATTGCACTGCGACATTTTGTAATCATTACTACTAAATGTGGTATGCTAGACTACAGTGTATAATTTTATTTATTTATTTATGTTACTGTAACTCAGAGGCGTCGCAGCGTTCAAAATCACTCAAGAATCATACCTAGCCTGGGGCACACCAACCTGTAATATGGTTGGATTTTTTGTAGCCACAGTGTTCAGAATTAGTGACCTTCACACAAGGAATGCTTTAATAGAACATTACATCTTCAACTGTTCTTTTGCACTGTGGGAAAACCTATTATAACTTGGTTGTCAAACTAGCAGTGGGGATAACCATCATTGATTGCTATCTGCTAATGCAGGTTGACTCATCACTTTTATTCAAGGAAAACCATGCCACCTGTAATTACCCATTGGTCGTCCATAAGGGGGAAGGTTTTGAGTCCCGCGAGATGCCTCTAGGTCTTAGGTCATTAACCCATGTTCGTATGTTCAGGAAGACGAGCTCTTAGCCAAGCAGAAGCAGTTTTAGGGCATACTTCACACCAACATTGCATCTTCAACTCGTGAGTAATTTTAAAATTGTTATTATTATTATAAAAATTTGGATATATTTATTTATCTAGCCTCCCTTAACTCACTTGTTAGTTTCCACTATCTTAGGGAAACTAAAGCCTCCAAAAAGCCTTAAATTCCAATAATTTTCAGCCATGGTTTTAAACATAAAATATTTATAACTATTTTCAACCATAACATTAATGATAAAATATCATGACTCATAAAAACCTTAAAATTTTGACAATTTTTCAACCATGAAATTAAAACTGCAGATCATGACTACATAAAACCTTAAGTTTTCAACATATTTCAACCATAGCATTACAAAAAAATTATATGACTAAAAAAATGTTTAAAGTGAACAACAGAATGAAAGATTCATTATACCAAGAGTAATTTCTTTTTAAAATGCTAAAATTATAGCGATTTTAAAATCTTAGACTAAGACAACTTGATACATCACAACAAACATTTAATAATCAAAAAACAAATTGACACGTAATGTAGGCAAACTCAACTTAGTGCAATGAAAACTTAAA
>APFE031139794.1:0-16420 GCA_000404065.3 Pinus taeda
TGTTGGTCCTAGGGCATTTTTATGAACCCCGGGGGCCTAAAAAACTTAAAAATTTTGCATGAAAACATAAAAATGGACTGGAGAAATGTAGAGAAAGGTTTTATTTTCTACTTGGAAGTGACAACACTTGAAATGGTTCCCTATATTGGCTGCAATCAGCTGAAGAAAATTGAGGGGAAAAGGGCTCCAAATACTCATTATTGAAGGTAAAATGTGAAATGGTAAAATGACAAGTCATTTTGAATGGTTGTGGTCATTTTTTCATTATTTTCTTCATTTTAAGTGGTTTTACCTAAATATGCTTCATTTTTGCTATGAAACAGGCATGTTTAATCCTTCTTGTGGTGTTTTGAGTAGGTCAGCAGCCATTAGAAGGATTTGATTATGTTTTGAACTGGTTACCTTAACCACAAAGTACACTTTTATCTGTTTTTCAGGATTTTTAAACCTACGAAAAAAGAACCCCTTAGAGTCCTATTTCAACTTTTTTCAGACTCCCAAAATATGAAAATATCATCGAGCACTTGTTTTTCCGAACTCGTAAAAGTAAATGAAAAGGCACCTACTCATTATAAGTTTAACCCTTTTCTAGACTGAAATAGACTAGATATGAAAAATGAATACCTTAGTCGAACATGACTAAGAGGTTCTCTTGGGTATTGATTTCTACCTTTCTGGACCTAAGGGACTACCTACGAAAAGGGGAATCTAGAGTTTTACCTTTTTCAAACTCTCTAAACATGAAAAATATTTCAAGTTTTACCTTTGTTGGACTCATAAAAACATCAAATAGCAATGGACTCATTGATTATGATGGGGCCGAACCACTCCTTCTTAGGTTTCATTAAACATACTTGGAGGGATTCATGCAAAGGATGAAATTATAGATCAAGCATATGTTATCCTCCTCAATATTGTTAAAAAATAAAGATGTGTTGACCAGTATGGTTGGGGAAATTGGGAAAAAAAGGGATTTCATTTTGCTAATGGTAGCATGTTGCTCTTGAATACGACACTCTTCCACTTCATATTCATGGCTATTGGGTTGTGTAATCTTCCTTTCTTTTGGTTATCATATTGTTATTCAGAGCATCCATTTCAATTTTGGGTTAATGCTTCCAACTCCATTTAGTGTCACTGGTGTGTTCAAGAAAAGTCATTTAGTTGATCTCTAATACAATATTCTCAAGCCTTCATTTCATCTCTTCCTTTCCTGATCCAGTTCCATGTCACCATCATTCTAATCATTTTGTCTCAATCATCATACCCGTTTCATGTTGTTGATGGGGGATACATCAAGGCCCTCTTGTAATGGGTTGCTTCCTATCGACATCAACACATCATCCAAGAAGTTGACTTAGAAACACTCGTTGGTACCTTGGTTCTTGTATACATCAATTGCAATTTTCCTCACTCTTGGTAATAGGTTTACAACGATGGCCTTTGATCAAAATATTCTGTGTGGTGTTCGAAATCAACTCATTCATTCACACCATACATATTGTACTATAGTACCTTGAGATCCACTAACATCATCGGTGGTTTCTCTCATGTTTGTTAACGACTTACATCATTATCCGATAATCAAATGGTGTCTACCATGTTCAACTCCAGCTCATTGATTCACATGGTTAGACTCATACATTGGTTGGTCATGTGAATGAGATAGAAGACCCTGAATCTAGTTTTTGTCATCCGGTCTGCGATTTCAGGAGTTATATAAAGATCACAATGTATGATGGTTGTGATCATATAGACAGTCACCTAGTCATGGGTCCACTAGTTGCATATGTGGACACGTCTTTTGATCATTGTACATGTTATGTTAGCTTATGAGCTGAGTATGGGTATGCCTCCCTCAGCAAACAAAGATGTTATGTTGTAAATTTATTGTAACAGATGAAGCTCGTCGGTTCTCCTTGATCCCAACTTATCACAAGGTAAATCCCTTGAATCTTTTGTCATCATCTCTTAATTTGTGCTTTAGGGGCCATTCTATTTTAGGCCATTTTGTCACATCTGACCAATGAGCATCCTAATGGGATCAATCAACATCCAATTCCCCCCTGTCACCATCTTGCACAAATCCCTAAGCATGTACCTTTCATTTCCCATATTTTCAGCTCTAAACTGCTTCATCTGAGCCAATTTAAGGACCAACACTCCCTGTAGGCCTATTCGGGTGCATTCACCAACAGGTTTCTCCACTATGGCCTGCGTTGGTCATCACTAGATCACTCCCCTTTTCACTTGCGTTGGTTTTGCAAATCTAGGAGAATGATCGAGATTCTAGAAGCTTCCCCTTCTCGGACTTTCCATAGGTTGTTACAACTACTTACCTTGGATTAAACATTCGGATCATATCCTTCCCTACATTGGAGTTTTCACCACTTATCTTTTGATCCTATCCCTCCATGAAAGGTGGATCTCTTACCCTAGATTGGTAATTGGGGCTTGGGGCTTGGCTTTTGGAGAGTGATTATGCCCTTATGTTGTTGTAGTGAGTGGTAATCATCTCATGCATTTAGGGTGATTGGAGGTGCATATTGTGACAAGGAAATGACAAGTTAACAACTTGGAGGAGCTATTCTACAAGATCAATTTCTACTTATGGTTGTAATCTCCTTCCATTTATATTAATGCCAAGAATTCATTGTTTTCCTATATGTGATGTTGTTATTTCATATATTTCAATTTCTTGTTGATCTATTGAATGAAGTATTTAGATGATATTGCATAGATCTCGTAGTTTCTTGGCCTGTATTATCTGATTCTTCAGATTCTAATTTTGGCATTCGGAGCTGGAATTGGGGCTTCCAAGGTAAAGAAAGAGGGAAGTGCGTGAAGGATTCCAGATATGCCTCACTCCATCATCTATTTACTTTAAGGAAAAGCATTGTGTTCCTTGTCTCTTTGTTGTTCTAGATTAGTCACCTATCTAGGCGAGATACTTTTGTCCACAATCATAAATGTCGTATAACAAGCCCAATGGTCTTAGCAAACTCATTACATTAATTTTTTAATCATCCAAAAAAGAAAAAATTATAAATGTGTCTTTTAATAAAAAAAATTGTAATTTTTTCTTTAATTACATTTTCTTTTAAATAAAAAAGTTATTTTCCAATTTTTTCCTCTATTTATTTTTTTATTTCTAAATATTTTTCCTTTCTTAAATATTTTCATTTTCTTTATCATTTTTTTTTCTTTTGTTTATGATTTGTTTATAATACTAACAAGATTTTAACTTACAATTTCAAAATGTTTTGATTTTGATGATTAAAAAAGAGCTAATAGTACACCTATTTTTTATTTATAGATTGATTTGAACATCTTGGTTGTAAGTATATTATTTTCAAGGTTATGTTGTCAACAATGTTGTCATTTTAGCTTTGAAAAAAAGGAAGAGTACCAATTTTTGATTCGCAGATTGATCTTTTAAGATTTTGGTTGTGATAGTAATAATGCCTAAATCCATAGTTTCAAATAATTTGCAATGTCAAAAAAGGAAATGGTGCCATTATTAGTGGCACTTTTAAGTTCAAGAGTCGATTTTAAGTTTTTTCTCAAAATATTACAAGGTTGTTAATGTCATGGTTATAGAAATTGGTATTTTAACCATAAAATTGAGTGGGGGAAGACGGATTATTGATAGCACAACTCTTTAAATCGGAGGTTGATTTATTTTTTTTAACCCAAAATGTGGATTTCTAGCATTATAGTTCTCATTTTGAAGTCAAGGTTCTTCTCAAGGCAATAACTACTTTTCATTAAAAAAAATTGAATTTTTCCACTTATTAACCCACTGCTACCTCTTTATCCTTTTTTAAAGGACATGTAGATTTGCAATTTTATATGCAAATTATACCTTTTCCATAAATAAATTTGATATAAACTTTTTAGAAATATTATATACAATCACAATTTTGTTATAATCAAATATGAATGGCAGAATGACATTTTAAATCTTTCTCCTAATTCTAAATTGACACAAATAAACGAAGTTTTAATACAAGTTTTGAATCAATCAACTTAATCAAATTGTATCTCCAAATTAAATTGATTCAAATTAACCCCTAGTTGGGGTGATTGAGATGCTCCAAGTGGGGGGGCACATGGAAGTCATCCCAATAAGTAGTAATGGATGAGTATGCAACAATACACTCCCCTAGATGAAAATCATGGACAACGGAGATTTTAAATGGAGCATTGTGTGACATTCCATCAAAATAATGTTGTATCTGCCTAGAATTCATAGTAGATTAATTGCACAACTCGAGCGGAGATTATGGGAAGGAATTATATTTGATTTTGGTTGTCTAATGTAATCATTAGCCATTTACTCCACAACCATTCCATGAAGGATAATTATAATTTTCCAAAGTAGATTCTTGTTATGTGAGGTGGTCAAACGTAGTACAAAGTAGTCACTTACTCAAGGTATTGGCATTGAAGGTTCAATTGTTTTTTACTATCCATGGGCCTCTCCTATATACATGTATCAACATCATTGATGGTCGCCTCCATGGTTTCCTTTCCATGCCTTTTGAATGGTAAGTTGGCTCTTCCTCATTATCTATCTAGCTTTTAGTGTATTTTCACAATTCATCATTCAGGAATTATAAACTTTCTTTTCTTTTTCATCTGTTTGTATGCTCCTTAATCACTCCTTACATGGCCCATTCCAGGCAATATTTCCTAGGCCTTCTATCCTTTTCTAGTTTCGCTCCCATTCAACAACATTTCCTCTTTGTGTATCTCTCTAGTTTTTTCTTGCTCCTTTAGAAGCTCTTGCACCTTGAGCTTCTTCCCTGTCCCACCCCCACAAAGCATGTTCTCCCCTCATGTTATGTGGACAAATCCCTCTTGCGGACAAGATTGATCTCCCTAGACTTCAACCAACCCTAGTAACAAACAAACGGTAATTGATACCTTTCTCTAGGTTTTGATCGACTGAAAGAAAATAAAGTGAAAGAGGCCTCTTACTGGTTTAATGAATTGATTGATGAATTCCCTGAAATCTTTCGATCACTCACTCTTTGATGCTCTAAATGACATCTCGTTGCTCCCAACAACATCTCCATAATGTCTTCAAAGAGATCTGCAAATAAAGAAACAAACAAGAGATCAAAGCATACAACATATAATCGAAGAGATAAATGAAATAATTAATCAATTATATATATAAACTGGTCAATTATACAACCAAAACCTATGAAGGTGATCAAGGAATCTTGCAAATTAAATCAATGGAGATGTAACTAAGAAAGAACAATTGCTTATATTCATAAAATTGGAGAAACTACTTACAACCATGTAGCCTTGATGTTGCAAGTCTCTTCTACAATCTCTAACCCTCTCCCTTGCAATAAAAGCCTTCCAACCTAATCTCAACAACATAAACCTACTTCGAACAATCCTACCCCAATCCTCAGACTTATAGTATCTTTATAGGCCAAGAATGGGAAGTTATGGATCCATTCTCCAAGGGATGAGATCCACTATTAGTGGGATAGAGGTTCCACAAGGGAAGGGGAGTTACTCCATGATGGGAGGGATAAATACTGAATAGGCATCCATTCGAAGCTTGTTGTTTAGGATAGATGGTACAAACAGTGCTTCTAGACTTTTTATTTTTACATACTTAAATTCATGCTCACAGATCATAGTGGAAGATAATGCATACTTATGTGTAGACATTAATGGTCTTCTCTGCATATGTGCAAAAATTAGCTAGGACACTACGAATATAGCCAAAATCAAGATTTTGTACCATAAGATCCAGAAATTCCAGTTTCTTAAAGATAATTTAGATTCATACTTTGTAGGGGAATTTTCTTGGGACACATTTGCGGATAGCGAAAGATCCAAACCGATGGTCATTTACCTAATGTGACATAATGATATGTAATAGATTTCCCCCTAAAGCTTAAAGTCAAAAGAAATATTTTGATGACTAAAGTGTTTTATCATGCGAAGGTTTCAGTTAGAGACTGCAGTCGAAGACCTGAAACAATAAAATAAATGTTACAATGCAATATATAATATCATCGTTGAGGTAGGCATTCCCATACTTAGATCATAAATGTCTAAAAGTATAGTATGGAAATTCATATGAAGGTCCATGTCAATAGACGACACAATATGGATGCAACCATCAATGGATATTATGTTTATAATCATGAATATTTAATAACTCCATGCATAGCCTAGATGGATGAAACTAGTTCCAAGGTCTTGATCTCCATCTCTCGATCCATAGTACGAGTCTAGCCATGTGATTGAATATCTCATGGTCGAACATGGTGGAAACCACTCGATTATCGATTAATGATGTTAACTGTTAACAAGTGAAAGAGAAACCACCAATAATGACAATGGTTCTCAAGGTACCTCCACTACAATCTATGAAGTGTGAATAGATGATTTGATGTCGAACACTCATAGAATCGTTCGATCGAAGGCCAATGATGAGAACCCATAGTCGAAGGCAAGAAATCTGCCATTAAGACATGTAGGCCTCAAGGTACTGAAGGTTTCTAGATCAACTTCCTTGATAATGAGCTGAAGTCGATAGGAAGTGACCTGTCGCAAGAGGGCCTACGACACAAAACTCATGTCAATTTTTTATAACAAAAAATTGGAGTAATCCAGGACTAACTAAGGGATGGTCTATGCAACTGAAGGTGAAGACTTGGAAAAGTAATTTTGACTGAGTTTAAACTTCTCTTGAACATATCAGAGACATGACATGATGACTTGGTAGCATTTGACTCAAAAATAAAACCCAAACCAACTGAATACTTTCAATAAGGTATGGTCAACTGAGTAACAAATGGATTTCCCAACCCAGACACAGAAAATGAAGGAGTGTCATGTTCAAGAGTGACATACTACCTTTTACAAATAAAAATAAAATATTCTTTCTCACTTTTCCCCCACCATTTATGGAAAGTACCTCTTTATTTTTTACAAGCTTGAGGATTATAACATATGATTGCCCTATAAGCTCATCCTTCAGATGAGTTCTCTGAACTATTTTTAACGAACCCTAAGAAGGAGTGGTTCGGTTCCGTCATGCTTAACAAACCCTATATTGTTTAATTTTAACAAGTCAAGTAAAGGAGTAACTCGATGTTGTTTTCATATTTAAAGAGTTTGAAAAGGCATGAAAAGAAAACTCATTCAACTCTTTTACCGTAAAATTTTAACAAGCCCAAAAATAGTAAAGAAGAAAAACATAAGTAAACTCGACAGTGGTCTTTTTTGTACATTTTATTCCCTCAAGCTCGAAAAATGGATAAAATAATGTAGGATCTAACTCTATTGACCGTGATTTAGTTAACATATACCTTTTTCGTAAATAGTCTGGTTCAGTCCGTAAAAGGGGTAAACTTATACTGAATGGACAGTTGTTCATTTATTTTTACGAGTTCGAACAATCAAGTACTCAGAGATATTTTCATTTTTAAGGAGTCTGAAAAGGGCGTAAAGAGAACTCCATAGTTTCTCTTTTTCCCAAGTTTCAATGAGTTTGAAAAAGCAATAAAATGTGTTCAGTACCAAAATGATCTGTTTCCGTAATTATATTGTAACTTGCAAACTTAAACTTGAAATAATTATCTCTACTAAAAAATAAAACAAAAACATTTATAAAATCAGACTTAAAAAAGGTAATAGGTAAAAAATAATATTTAAATAACCCTAAAAACTTATAAAAGTCCAAAAAAGTAAAAAGTTTTCACCATTTGAATTTTTACCCTTTTGAGAGAGATAGAAGTCATTTTTTACCAAAAACTTCCAAAGTTGATTATGTGCAATCCATTCGACAAAATCACGAGTCGTCTTCTCCAAGTAAATGGTCTATCCAGGATCTTCATTTTCATGTCATTTATTTAGCTTTTCACCATAGATTTATGTTTTTTTGGGGAGGGTTTTTGAAATTTGTTTCACCCTCGATGCGCGCAAGCACTTATTTTTTAACATTGTGTGTGTGGTTTCTAGGAAAGAAATTGCGCACATGTATAATTTTCAAAGTTAGTTGTGCACATCACCAAGGGAAAGAAAAATAAAATGAAAATTCTCCAAATCTTTTGCTAAATCTCTCCATGATTTATTCTAATGATCTGTTATGATTGATTGCAGGATTTTGAACCATAAACATGGAATGGAGAGAGCGTGAGCATGAAGAACAAGATATATTTTCTCTAAATGAATTAGCAGCCATACAAACCTTGACGTATTGTGGCTTATTCAATTTTTTCACCATTCTGGGCATGAAGGCCCAATTAGACTTGCTTGAATGGATGGTGGGCAAGTGGAACATTCAAGAAGAGCGCTTCATAGTTGGGGACCATAGACTTGTCATCGATGTTGATGACATTTACTTCCTAAGTGGACTTCCACATCGTGGGGTGGAAATCCAACTATATGGCCATAGGCGCGGTGGCACACCAATGCTACCTATTTGATACAATATTATGTTGATGGGGCCACTCTCAAAGATGTCCAAATTGATATCAAGACCATAGCCCAAAATCCTTTGAAATCCATCAGGTTTACTATTGCACAGCTGTGCAGTAGTGAAGCTTTAAATTTTTTCATGAAGGCTTAGATGCAGACTGTTGTGGATTGCTTTAACAGTACCATATTTAACTTGAGTGAGGTTGTAGTTTCTAATCTAAAGGAGAAATTAGCCAAGGTCAAAACGAGCAAACTCAGAATATTTGAGTATGGTACCTTCATTATTTCGTTTTCCTTGGAGCAGATTCCTCTTTTGTCTCCACAGTTATCTGTAGAGAGAAGAGGGCCTCGTGACCCTCACATGCTAAAATGGGGTACACTTATGGCACACCATGGAGGTGGTGAAGGACCAACAATTAGATTTACTCTTGACTTCTTTGAGTGGATGGAAATCCAGATCATCATGATCGAAGGAATTGCATATGCAGGGATGGACTAAACAGGAGATCCAAACATGCCACTGCCTCTTAGGATGCAGTGGGGTGCTATAGGTAAAACTTTAGATTTTGGTTGATTTTCAATATTTTCATTTTCTTCTTATTTTTGGCATCCAAAACTAATTATCCGAAATGATCATTCAAATTTAGCCCTAGTGATACCAATTGGAATACTTATATATGACCGACATGGTGAGCATCCAGTTTCTCCCATAGTATAGAACCCGGATGTGGTAGAGACACTAATAGAGATAGAGCACAACCTTGAGAGGTTGACTCTAAACATTCCAGATGCCGCTATAGATAATTTACCTCTTCACTGCCAGAGGCATATTGTAGGAGTCCTTGGTCCTTATAGATGTTTGCTACGACCAGTAGCACGTGCTATTGTATGCTACCATGATCATCATCGTGCATGTTTGGAAAATAAAGGCCACGGGGCCTCATGTCATTGGATGGAATTTTTTGTAAAAGAAAAATTTATTTACAGACTTTTATCTAATCAAAACTACTATTTATATTTATGTCAATCTCGTGCAATATATGCATGAATATTGCATTGATTTCTTTACAAATGTTTTACAAGTGCTAATTTAACACATAATTAGCTAATGCATCTGTTAATGTGTTTAAATTTCTGAGAACGTGTTGATACTCAATGTAATCAAATTCTTCTTCCAAGAGATGAACCCGCAAAAACATCCTTAACATGGAAGCACTTCTAACTGAATAAACACCATTCAAATGTAATACCACGGGTCACGAATCTAACCTAATGGTCAAGCAAAAAATTCCAGATGTGATGCCATCCGATAATAGATCAATCACTGCACTATATTCTGCAATATTGTTTGTTGTAAAATGGAGGCATATCCCTTGAATTGAAACTAGCTCATCTATGGGTGAATAAATGACCCAAGCCATGGAAGACAAATTCTGAGTACTGTGTCTAGCGCCATCAATGAAGCCAATGTAAGTTTGAGGGAATGTTGACATCTGCAAATCAAGTGTAACACAATATGAGCAGGAGAAGTAGCGAAAAATCACAAAACGCTAAAATAATTGTCACACATAAACTATGTTACATCAATAGACAAATTTTTCACCAAACAATTTAAGCATGATATTTCTTTAGGTAAATACCATTTCTAGGCTTTCCCAAAGGAATTTCATCATAATCCACTAGCTCATATGCCACTTTTTCTAGTGCAATTTTTACAATATAAGGGCCATGCCACATAGGCTCGAATTTACCAGCACCTAACTTATAATGCTCTTGATCATAGACCAAGACTAAATCACCTTTTGTGTATGAACGAGGTTTGACATTCTCATCATACTGTTCTTTAACTTGTTTCTTTTTACCTCGCTAGCTAATGTAGCATCACGACAAATCTCATCGAGACGTGCTAAATACAGGAAATGTTCTTCCTCAGCAGATCTGGCTGGTAATAATTGAATTTCTAGTTTCAAAGATGATATCTCACATTCAATCGGTAGAACTTCTTCCACGTCATAGAAAAGCTAGGAAGGAGTAAAACCGGTTGAATTTTTTTATTGTGGTATGGTATGCCCATAAGGCTTGATAAAGCATCAGATTCCACTAATGTTTATGAGTCCCTATAATCTGTTTAATCATGGTGGTTAAAACCTTGTTAACGACTTCCACTTGGCCAGTTTCCTGTTGGTAATAAGGCACAGAATTGGCATGAAAAAGGCCTAGATTCTTGGTAAGATCAGTCATCATATAGTTTCGAAAATGACTACCATGGTTCGTGACGATGGCTTGTGATACTCCGAACTGAGCAATTATATGATTGAACACGAAAATGGATTTAATTTCACCGTCATCCTTATATGTAGGCATCACGTCGACCCATTTTGTAAAATAGTCTACAGCAAGGATAATGTACCCATGATGCCTGGTCGAGTGAGGGTTACATGTAAGAAAGTCAATGCCCCATTTAGCAAAATGACTGACAACAATTATTGGGTGAACGGGAGCTTCATGTGCATGCATTTTCCAATCATAAATTTGACAATTATGGCATTTTCGAATTGCAGTTATATAATATTTGAACATAGAAGGCCATAAATACCCTGCGCGCAAGATATTTTGAGCAATGGCAAACCCTGACATATGACCGCCACAAGCTCTAGAATGGTAGCCATTTGATTCCTTTCCGGCTTCTGTGTGAGTTAAACATCGTTGGAAGATATAATCGGTACCACAACGATAAAGTGTATCATCAACAATATTGTATTGTTGGGATTGATACCAGATTCGGTGACGATCAGTTCGACTCAGTTTTGGCCGAAATGTTTGGGTCTGAAGATAAATCATGATATCTCAATACTAGGGATCTAAAGTATTGATTAGAAAGAGAGATTCATTTGGAAGAGAATCCTCTACCACGTTTTCAATTTTAGTATGGGGAAAATCACACAATAACTCAGCAAATACTAATGATTTCTTATATTTGGATTTGATAAATTCCAAATCAAATTCCTGTAGGATGACTATCCATTTGGAATACTTGCCCCCCAGCAATTTTGTAGTAAGAATTTAAATCATGGGGTTGTAATCATAAATCATAGTAGTTTTGCACAGTAAAATGTAGTGATGGAAATGTTGGATAGCTTGAACAATTGCCAAGGCCAAGTTCTTTACATGTGCATACTTGGCTTCAGTTTTGTTCAAATTATGACTTAATTAATATATCACATGCTCTTCGTTTGACTCATCTACCTAAACTAGAACCATGCCAATGGTACCATTGGACACGACTAAGTATAAAAAGTAGTATCAATGATAATTGGGAGGATGAAAAAACGGTGTATGGGTCAATGCATATTTAAGTGCATCAAATGCCTTTTGAGCCACTTCATCCTGAATAAATGAGATACCCTTTTTCAAAAGTTGAGTAAAACCTTTAGTCAACTCGACATAGTTCTAGATGAATCGACGTAGAAAGTTTTCTTTCCCTTATAATCTTTGGAGTTGGCGAAGATTGGAAGGAGGAGGCAGATTTAGAATAGCCTCAACCTTCAATGGATCAACATGAATTCCCTCCTTTGAAACGAAAAACCCTAGAAATCGACCAAGTTGCACACAGAAAACACACTTATGTGGATTCAAGAAAATATAATAATGACTACATCTAATGAAGATTGCTATCAAATGGATTGGATGGTCTTCCCGTCTCAGTGAATGAGATAGAAAGTCATCCAAATAAGCTTGCACAATATGCTTGATGTCATGAAATATATAAGACATGACCTGTTGAAAATTTGAACCGATATTCTTCAAACCAAATGGGAGTTTTCGATAGGCAAAAGTCCCCCATGGACAGATAAATGTGGTTTTGTGTTTATCAACTAGGAGTATGTTAATTTGATTGTAACTACAAAATCCATCCATAAATGAGAATATTTCATTTCCGGCACATTCATTGATGATTTGATCGATATAGGGAGTTGGATAATTGCCTTTTGGACAAGCCTTATTGATCTCCCTATAATAAATGCATACTTTAATTGTACCATATTTCTTGTTAACAGGTACGATATTGGATACCCAATCAATTAAGGGAGCTGCGTAGATGAAACTTGCTTTGAGTAGTTTCTCGGCCTCAGCTTTAATTGCGGCACCTTTTCACGGATGCAATGGATGTAATCATTGTTTGATAGGCTTGGCATATGGGTAAGCCTTAATTTCGTGTATTACAATGCTTGGATCAATTCCTGGAATTTCCTCATAGGACCAAGCAAGAATGTCACAGAATTATTGAAATAGGGCCTTATATGTCTGAATTTCTTCGATTGAACATGAGGCACCTATGTGAATATTTTCAACCATCCATTTTTTAACTGAGATGTCAATGCCAATTGTCACAAATATATTCCCCAAATTCATTTTAGACTCAGTTTGAAATACTGAAATGGGTGATTCTAGATTATTTACTATCTCAGGTAAAACCATATTTGAAAAATCATTCACGATTTTGTCAGGGTTAGGTAGAAAATATGAACGATGATGGTAATTGGCCCATGCCATTTCATCTAAAATCATGACCTCCATGATACTTTCATTTGTCAGAAACGTATAATTGAAAGGGCCAGAGAAGGAAACTAGTTCTAACCAAGGCAAAGGAGAAAAATCTTCATTGATCGTATCCACTCAATCAATATCAAAAGATGCAGGGTCAGGAAATAATTAGACTACCTGATAGGCCAATTCAAAATGGCTCAAAGGTATCTAACTGCCATAGGAGGATAACTCAGACTCTAAAGGCACTATCCATGGATTAGGAAATTCCATAATGCCTGATGTAATCATGTTAACCTTAGAAAATTTAGAAGGAAAATTCAGTGGAGGCATCGCAAAGGTTCCCATCAATGATGAATCTTTGAGTAAACCAACACCAATATCTTCATAAGGAGGATCTTTTTTTCTGATAAAAGGTATGCTACCCGCAGAGTTAGGGTTTGAAGTGTAGTAAGACAACTGGTCTACTTTAACAATTTTCCCTTTGTGAGGAAATTGTATCATTTGAAATAGAAATGAGACCATTTTTGACATAGCATAGGTCCAACTTCGACCAATAAAAAAGTTATAATTGAGTTGAGCATCAACAAATTCAAATTCGATCGCGATCATTTTGTCCTCTAGCTCTATGGGAAAATCGTTCAGGATCCCATATGGACGAAAACATTTTCCATCAAAGGCTTTTAGTGTGGTGAGTGATTGATTTATGGTTGGATAACCTAAGTCTTTCTAACAAGCAATTGATATAATGAATTTAGAAGCTCCTTCGTCAACAACTGTATGAAACACTCGTCTAGTTTTAACAAAAACTGGAAGTTGGATTTCCAGTTGATGAGGGAGTCTCGGGATATGACTCTTAAGATCAAAGGTAATTAAATTAGAATCATGAAGATTAATAGTTCATATAGCTGACAATAAAATCTTTCAATGTGTCGAGCATGTTTGCAACACTTCTAGAGCTGACATTGTCGAAGGAAACATAGTGAGGTCTTCAAAAATGTTGTAATTTTGTGCAGCTCTAGCATGCGGATTGAAATTTTATTTCCAAAGAACACCTTTCAGATGCAGTTGGATCATCATGTTAGGATTTGGTTTCTCAATCTGTAATGGTTCAAAAGGAGAAGGAGGAATTAAATTGGAATATTGACCAGATGAGCTAGCCTCATTTCAATTTTTAATAAGATGCTTAGACCCGTAATCTTTAGATCTCGTAGCTACCAGAACTTCTTGCGAAGACATCACCAGGATATCTTGTGATGTGGAAGAGGAAAATGTGTTATTAGAAACTATTTTGCTATATTGAGAAGGAAATGGATACTTCAAAACAACGGGAGTTAGAGAACCTTAGATGAATTTGGAAACATATGCCCGATGTGGTCATTCCTTCGTATGGTGATCGTCATTGTAAATAAAGCAAGGATAGCGAGGTTTTCATTTTTCGTCAGTAGGTTCATCTTTAGCAGGTTTCTCTTTTGAAGTAGCATTTTTTTTCGATTTACCTTTCCCCTTCGTTTTACTTCCGGTTGATTTTGTCTTGCTAATAGATGATTCTATGGCATTAATCTCGGATATAGTTTCCGAAAAAAGGCTTTCATATGGTGTATCTTGTATGGCCAAAGTCTGAGTAGTTTTAGAATTTTATTTTTTCCCCTTAGACTGTTGGCTAACAGAGCCTATAATACCATCAAAGACATTAGATCCTGTAGGAGACGTAATAATTGTTTCATTCGTAGGGCACGGTAAATTCGGGATTTCTTCGTACAAAGTCCCAGATTGAGTGTAGACTAAGTCCAAGTACTGGGCACAAGCAATTACCTGCTCTTTCGTAATGACACCCCCCTTAGTAACATCCTCCATAAGAACGGGAAGAAGTAACTTCGTAAACCACTCAACTAAAATTTAATCTAGAATGAAAACATTGACTAAGCGATGTCTACATGTCCATTCATGGATATGATTAGAGATGTGAGTCGATTTTGATTGTTTTAAAGAAGTCAATAGTTCGGTACCAATATCATAATGGATTTGTAACTGAAAGTGTGTTAAAAATATTGTTTCCAAGGAATTAAAGTTATGGAAACAGGCACGAGGTAGCTCAATGTACCATTTAGTTGCTGAACTAGTTAAATTTTGTTGGAAAAGGTGAAGATAGATGGAATCATCAATTAAAGAATTCGATGCACACCAAAGATGATATGTCATCACATGATTGGATGGATCTTCTTCTGATTTGCCTTTAAATTTGGGTATGTCACTCGGTAACTTGGTAGGAACCACCGACCAAAAAGGATAATAATAAATATGACCATTGGTTAAGTAGGATAAATTTGGTAAATCTAGCATTGCAATAAATGGTAACTAATGGCTAAGGCCTTGTGGTAAAGTTTGATAACCTTGCGGGTTAAGACCAACACTTGGAGGCGGATATCCAGGATATCCTAGAATAACTTGAGCAGTTGGAATTGGTATTCCACCAACGTAACCAGGGTGAACCATATTGGGTTGAGGTTGAGTAGGGACTTGATAAGTATGGTCAGGGTACGGTTGACTCTAAAAAGGTTGAGCTTGACCCATTTGACCTAAATAACACTTCCCCTGTATAGGTTGCACTTGTAAAGGTTGACCTTGAACAAAATGACTTTGAACGGGTTGACTTTGAATGAATTGACCTTGAAAAGGTGGGTTTTTGAAAGTTTGGCCTTAGAAAGGCAGACTTTGAAAAACTTGTCCTTGAAAAGGTGGAACTTGGTAAGCTTGACCTTGAAAAGGTGTTTGCACTGTTCCGACAACAGGTTGTCCAATAGGAATATGTGGTATAGAATAGACTGTAGGAACAATTTGAAAAATGAAAGCCTGTGGGATTGCCTGAGTAGTCTGAAGAACACATATTTGATGAGTTACTGGAATGGTCATTTGTGATACTCCTCGAATAGGTGGTTGAGGAGAAACGAGAACCAGTTGTGAAACAGATTTTTGAATAAGGGTCTGTGGTGAACTCTAAATAGGTCATTGAATCAATTGTTGAACATGTGTTTGAGGAATTCCTTGAACAAGTTGTTGGATAGGTACCGCAATACCTGGAACAGGTATTTGATGAATAGTTTTCCTAGTACGCTGAACAAATTGATAAAGTGGCACTTGTGGAGAACCTAGAGCATATTTTTTATTAAAAGTGGGATTCCAAATATTTTTCATTCCAGGATAAGGAGTACCATATAAAGGTTGATTTATAGCAGGTTGACCTAAACTGGGCTTAGGTATCTGACCATAAGTTCTAGTAAAAGGTTGACCCCCAGTAAAATTGTGTCCTCCATGTGGAGGATAAGGTGGTTCCCCCAAGTCTGGTAATAAACGCCAGTCGAGGTTACTTGAGGGTTACTTGAATTACCGAAAACCATGTGAATTTGTTAGTCTG